>PVLC010007996.1:0-40234 GCA_004027655.1 Graphiurus murinus
AGGCGCTCCAAGTTCATGCCCAGGCTTCAAGCACTCCCTCTCTTCCCCCAGTCAAGAGGCTGGGCTCCTGGCTGATCTGCTTCAGGCTCACTTTTCCATCCCTGGAGGCTGACCTGCCTGCTCGGCCTTCCCGGGTTGCTGAGGGGCGCAGGCTGGTGATAGTCTGGCCAGATGGCAGGTAGCTGGTTGGGAAGGGCTAGCAGGGGGGATGGTGGGCCGCCACTTCATGGCCCGCCGGCTCTCGCTGACTCGTCCTGCCCCTCCCGGACTCAGCTCCTCCGCTCCCACCTCAGGCCCAGGCCTCCGCCAAGAAGCTGCGTCCCACTTCAGGCTCTGGGAGGTCACAGTTCCGCGCTGAGGCGATGCGCCGGGACAGACCCCAGACCCGCGGGTGCCCACGCTGAATGCCCCACGGTTCTGGTCTCCGCCTGGGTGCGGCGCAGGGTGCCAGGGGTGCTGTGTCCCGGGGCCCGCCGTTCCCAGCGTCTGGTTGGCCCCCAAGGCTCCTGGTCCTGCCCTTCCACAGCCTACCTCCTCGGCGCTGAGCCCGGCTGCTGCCTGCCCCGGCAGAGCCGGGCCGGCGGGGGTCCGCACGGATCCCTGCGCGAAGGTGTCTTTTCTTGTCCCCGCTCTGCTTTCTTGATCTTCTTTATTTGTTTGTGGTTCAAATTTCGCTTTTTTCCTTCTGTTGAAAAGATCTTTTTATGGTAAATTTAGATCCAAATCAAGGCGTTTGTGAAAAGACGGTTCACTCAGTCGCCATCTTGGATCGGGGTCTCATCTGTCACTTTTAGCCATTGCACCTCCTTACATGCAAAAGATGTACATGATAGATAGTATATAATTAATCTCATTTTTCATGCATTTAGTCAATCTATGCCTTTCAGTTGGTCAGTTTTACCTGTTCACACATCAAGTAATTGTTGATTGATAATGCCTTATAATTGTTTCAATTGTTAACAATTTTCTTAATTGTTTTCTGTCCTGTAGTGTATTACCTTTCTTAACTTGCTATTTTCTTTTTATTTTAGAGACATTTTCATTCCTTTCTCATTTCCCTTTGTAAATATTCTATAGATATAAATGTTGCTTCTATCATTACAATTACATAGAGAGATAATAGTGCAACAATTAGTTTTATACAATCAACAACTTGGCTTTAATCATACATGTTACTCTACTTTAAATGTGTTCCTCCTCCTTCTTATGTTTTTGATGACAAAATTTACTTCTCTTAATATTGTATATATACTAACATTACTAATCAGTAATAAATACATTACCATTTGATAATTTTTAATTTTAATAAATACATTAATAATATATAATTTTCTCTTTATGTCTCTGTTTCTGTGTATCTCTGTCTCATACTCTATTTACATTCACCTGCTCACTCCAAAGTACCAAAGTATGACTCCTATCTCCTATCAGTATTTCTTGTAAAGCAGGTCTAGTGACAATAAATTTTCTCAGCTTTGACTTATCTGGGAAGTCTTATTTTCTCCTTTATTTTTGGTAGATACAGTGTTATTGGTTGGTAGGCTTTTGTTTTCTTTCAGTACTTTGAATATATTATGCCTTCTAGCCTGCAGGAATCCTGCTAGGAAGTCTGTTGATGAAATAATAGAAGTTCCATTATATATAATGAGTCACTTTTCTTTTGCTGCATTTAAGATTTCCTCTTTATCTGTGACTTTAGGCATATGCCTCTTTTGACTTATCTTTTTTTTTACTTTATTGAATTTGTATATTTATTTCTAATCAGACTTGGGAAATTTGGGACTCTTCTTTCCTCAAATAGGTTTTTTCCTTTTCTCCTTTGTATCTCCTTCTGGCCTTCCATAATATCCATGCTATTCTGCTTGATGTATCATATAATTCCACAGGTTCTATTCATTTTTATTTCTTGTTTCACTCTTCTACCCTAGTAATTTTAAAAGCCCTATGTTTGAGTTCTTTGATTTGTAGAGTCCTTCCAGCAAATTTCTGAATTCAGTTAGTTATTCTTCAGTTCCAGAATTTCTGTGTGATTTTTCTTGATATTTCTATCACTTTGCTAGTATTCTTATTTTATGCATAATTTTTCTGACTTTGTCTACTTGTCTATCTGACTTCTCTTAATATTCTGAACATGCTTATGATGATATTGGATTCTTTGTCAACTCATATATCTCCCTTTCTTTAGATTCAGGGGATTTAGTTAGTTCCTTACATTTGTCATGGTTGCCTATATCCTTCTTAGTTTTATTATTTTCACCATTAATATTTTGGCAATTGAATTGGCCAACTTTCCTAGACTTTACAATCTGGTTGCATTCATGAAAGACTTTCTTCATTGATCCTGGCTAGAGATTCTGAATACTTCTTAAATTTCTCTGCACTTGTATATGCAATATTTTTCAAAAAGGTTTGTTCGAGAGCTGGTGGCTGCTGACACTGCTGCTTCTAGAGACCTCCAGGAAGAAACTGTGGATTGTCGTGAGGCCAGTTACTACAGACTGTCAGTGAAAGCCGTCAGAATTTTGTTCCACATTTGACAGGGACACAGCTGGATCTGGACACTGCAGCTGTGGCTGAACCTATTTCTTCCAGCAGCAACCCAGAGCAGTGAACAGCACCCATCAGGACTATAAGTTAACCAGTCATTCCAGTGGAAAGTGGCCAAGCCGGGACACACGGACTTTTGTAGCAAGGAAATAGACTTGCAGGGGCTTGAGAGTCTGCAAATCACCCCTGAAGAAGTGGAGGTGGTGACTACTATTGGATACAGCAGAAGCATATTTTAGTAGATAGCCTCTAGAGGCAGGCAGGAGGGAACTGGAGTAGCAGTTTAAGGAGCCCTTGTAGGGTTCCTAGGGATCACTGTGGGATATCTTTCCTTGGTGTCTGGATAAAATAGCTCAGCCTACTGAGCTGCAGGCTCTGAAAGCAGTAAACTTACACCTGGCTGTGTTTGGGCACTATAAACACCAGCACAAACACCGGAGGGCAGCAAGGACCCCCAGGAATGAGGTACTCCATGACAGAGTGTTGTCCCTGGGGCTAAAGCACAGAGCCACCTAAGTCTACAGCCTGGAACTGTGGAATCTCTCCTTGCCAGACCTTGGGCCTAGGGCAGAGAGTGGCAACAGCACCATCTGGACCAGACTTTGTCAAGAGGTCAGGGACCCTACACGGTATCACTTGATCCCAGCTCCAGGTTGGGAATTCAATACTCTCTCTGCCAGCAGATTTTGTACCTGGCATGCATGTATGCTAGGGACTGAAAGTACCTCATGTAACCATAACAAGTAGATCTGGAGTGGTGTCCCAGTGGCCATCAAAGCTCAACAAGCTGGGCCATACATTCAGAACATAGCAATTGCTGACTTTGCTGAGCCTAAGCCCACAGAGGCCAGAGGTCAGCATTCTGCAGTATTATAGGCTCACAATCAGCAGAGCAGCAGCAGTCTCTGGGGTACATTAAGTCTCAACCAGCATGATGGAGGCTCTGAATAAAACATTTTAGTCTTGGGCCCTGTGGAGTTTGGGCCAGGAGAACAAAGTGCCTTACAGCCAATCAGAGACTTCTGTTTGCTTGCACTAAGAACTATATCTAGTTAAAGAGGTTCTAGGGGACAAACTCAAAACATTGGTTGTTTGAGTCAGATTGGTAGAAGTGAAGATATATCTCCAGCATATACCTTTTTATAATGTGATAACAAATAAACACAGGACTCACACACAAAGAGCAAGAAGATGCCAAGACAACAGAAACGCTAAACTGAAAACTCTAAAAATATGAGAACAAGGAATAGTGAGGAAATAATAAACTCCCATAACTCAACAACAATGCAGATCACTAATACTGATCTGCAAGAAATGCAAGAAGGAGAATTCTGAATTTTGATGTTCAATATGGTGAAAGGCCTCAAAGAAAGTGTTCAGGAAATGAAAGAGGAAATTGAGCCTTTAAGAAAGAACCAGAAAGAGGCTCTGAATGAAATGAAGGAGTCAATAAATGAATTGAAGATGGCAATAGAAACAAACTCTGTAAGGCTATACAACATGGAAAACAGAGTGTCACTCCTGGAAGACAGTTCATTAAAAACTGAGAACACAGTCAACATATACATAAGACATTATAACAACAAACCTATACATTCAACAAATATAGGACAATACGAAACGTCCAAACTAATGGATAAAAGGTATTGAAGAAGGTCTAGAAGAACAAACCAAGGGTATCAGAAATCTTTTCAGAGAAATAATTTCAGAGAATTATTCAACCATAGAAAAGGATTTGGATATCCATGTGCAGGAGAAATACAGAACACCATTAAGATAAGATTAAAGAAGGACCTCCCCACACCACATAATAATCAAAATGACTAACACAGAGGCCAAGGAAAGAATATTAAAAGCAGTGACAACAAAAGAATGGGTGACATTCAGGGGCAAAACAATAAAAATTACTCCAGACTTCACAACCCAAGTCTTGAATGCCAGGAGAGACTGGTATGAAGTACTCCAGACCCTGGAAAAAAACAACTTCCAACCAAAGCTGATATATACCCAGCAAAGATATCATTCAAAATTGATGGAGGTATAAAAATATTCCAAGATAAGCAGAATCTTAAAAATTCATGCTACCAAACCAGCACTAGAGAAAATACTTATAGAAATAAATCATCAAGAAGAAAAAAGAAGCAAATTCCAGAACCAGAGAAGAGGTGAACTGCACCCAGTGGGCAACTAAGCAAAGGAGAAATAATACTATGTCAAACACAATATAGAACACAAAATGACAAGAAACAAAAATCATATTTCAATAATGACCTTTAATGTCAAGGGTCTTAATTGTCCAACTAAAAGACATATATTGTAAAACATAATCCAACTATAAGCTGCTTCCAAGAAATCCACCTTATAGCCAAAGATGTCCACATACTAAAGGTAAAGGATAGAAAAAGATATACCATGAAAATGGAGACCAAAACCAGGCAGGGATAGCAATACTTATATCTGACAAAACAGACTTTAAACTAAAACACATCAGAACAGACAAGGGGGGGCACTTCTTATTAATAAAAGAAACAATCCAGCAAGAAGATATAATGATAGTAAACATTTATGCCCCAAATGTGGGTACACCCACATTTGTAAAACAAACTCTCCAGGACATTAGGTCTCTAATAGACCCAAATACAATGATATTGGGAGACTTCAACACATCATTCACACCACTAGATCGATCTTCCAGACAAAAGAGGAGTAAAGACTCATCAGACCTAAAGAACACCATAAACCAAATGGACCTAATAGACGTATACAGAATATTTCAACCAGCAACAGCTGAATACACATTCTTCTCAGCTGCCCATGGAACATTCTCCAAAATAGACCACATCCCTGGCCACAAAGAAAGCACCAACAAGGTCAAAAGTTGTAATATAATTCCCTGCATCCTTTCAGGTTACAATGAAATGAAAGTAAAAATCAACAACAGGAAGACCAAAAGAAATTACATAAATACATGGAGACTGAATGATACACTGTTGAATGAGGAATGGATCACAAGAAAAATAAAACAAATTCCTGGAATTAAATGAAAATAGAGACATGACATAACAAAATCTATGGGACACTTTGAAGGTGGTGATAAGAGGAAAATTTATAGCACTGAGTGCCTACGTAAGAAAAACAGAAAGTTATCAAGTAAACCACCTAATGACACACCTCAAAGACTTAGGTAAAACAGGAATAGTCCAATTTCAAAGCCAGTAGAAGGCAGGAAATAATTAAAATCAGAGCAGAAATAAATGACCTCTATAATGAAAATTATAAAACACTAAAGAAAGAAATTTTAGAAGATCTTAGAAAATGGAAAGATCCTCCCTGCTCTTAGATAGGCAGAATAAATATCATCAAAATGAACATTCTATCAAAAGTGATCTATAGAATCAATGCAATACCAATCAAAATACCAATGTTATTTTTCATAGACCTAGAAAAATCAGTCATAAATTTCTTATGGAGAAACAAAAGACCCAGAATTGTGAAATCAATTCTCAGCAATAAGAACCATGCAGGAGGCATCACATTATACTATAAACTTCAAATTATACTATAGATCTATAGTAATTAAAACAGCAGGGTATGACACAAAAACAGGCACATAGAGCAGTGGAACAGAATAGAAGATACAGAAACAAATCCACACGCTTATAGTCAATTGATCTTTGACAAAGGGGCCAAACACATACGTTAGAGAGAAGACAGCCTTTTCAACAAAAGGTGTTGGGAAAAGTGGTTATCCATTTGTAAAAAAAAAAAAAAAAAAAAAAATGGAACTAAATCCATACCTCTCATCCTGCAATCCTGCACAGGAGTCAATTTGAGATGGATCAAAGACCTGGAAGTTAGACTAGAGATTGTGAAGCTACTAAAGGAGGGCATAGGTTCAACACTCTAACATATAGGCACACGTAGAAACTTACTCAGCAAGACCCCCAAAACTCAGAAAATTAAAACAAGAAATAAGTGGGATGACATTAAACTAAGAAGTTTCTGCGCATCAAAGGAAACCATCAAGAATCTAAAGAGAAAACCCACAGAATGGGAGAAGATCTTTACCAACTATATCTCTGACTGAGAAGTAATATCTGGAATATACAAAGAACTTAAAAGACTTTACACTACAAAAACAAATAACTGAATCAAGAAATGGGCAACTGAATTGAATAGACACTTCACAAAAGAAGAGATACAAAAGGCTATAGATACATGAAAAAATGTTCAACATCATTAGCAATTAGGGAAATGCAAATCAAAACTACACTGAGATTCCATCTAACCCCAATCAGAATGGCAATCATCAAGAAGTCAAATAACAATAAATGTTGGCGAGGATGTGGGGAATTAGTAAATCTTCTACACTGTTGGTGAGATTGCAAACTAGTTCACCTGCTATGGAGATAGTGTGGAGATTCCTTGGAAAACTGGGAATGGATCCACCATATGATCTGGCTATACCACTCCTAGGTATCTTTCCAAAGAGGATGAAATCAGAGAACTACAGTAATATATGCATACCCATATTCATAGCAGCACAATTCATTATTGCCAAATTATGGAATCAACCCAGGTGTCCATTAACAGATGAATGGATCACAAAACTATGAGACATACACACAATTGAATTTTACTCAGCAATAAAGATGAATAAAATAGTGCCATTTGCAAGAAAATGGAAGGACCTGGAGAACATTATGTTAAGTGAGGTTAGCCAGTCACAGAAAGTGAGGGTCATCTATTTTCTTTAATATGGTCAAGATAGGGAGTAACTGGGATACCAGAGGGACTCCAGATAATGGAGTAGAAACCTCAGTGGAGCCAGAGAAGTGTGCCAAGGGAAAGGGAGGGAGAAGACTGATGTTTATTATTGTAAATACTACCATTGACTGTGTGTACATATCTGAAAATCCCAATATCAGTCTCAGTCCTCTGTATGGGAAGGGGGGAGATGGGGAGGCGGGGGAGGATGAACCAAGTGCTGTGTGCATGTATGTCAATGTCAACATGATTTACATTATGATGTGAGATGATAATGTACCAATAAAAGCAAAAAAAAAAAAAAAAAAGATTTGCCCATATCTACTCAGGCACTCCCCATGGTGTTTGCCTGAAATATTGTGGCAACTCTGGCATTGCATTTCATGGTCCTGGAGCTTTACCCAGTGTCTCTCTGTGCCACTTGGAATTCTGGTTCACTTTTGATTTTTTTATTCTCAGAGATCCCCCAAACAGGTACCCCATTCTGGTCTGGACTTGGATACAGGCAAGGTAGAAATCAGTTTGGGCAGTCCCTCCTAAAAGTCAGAGTGCTACTTAGGTTTCACTGCTTTTCCTTTGCTGAGGGAAGGAACAGGAGTTGGAGCTTCTGACTAAAGGGGAGGGCTCTCATGATGGAAAGTGGGGATGTCACATATTTTCCTGTGGTTGGCCTCACGCTCATCTGAGAAGCAGAGATCTTTTAATTGGCTTCTGGGTTTCTCACAGAAGCATATGGTCAATTATTTGTTTAATTTGTGGAGGAAACATGGTCTAGAGTCTTCAATTCTATCATCCTGCTAATGTCACTCCTATATATTTAAATTTAATGTAATTATTGTAGTGGCATATAAACCTAACAACTTTATATTTGTGCTATTTTTAAAATTTCAGTTTTAATTTATTTTTTGTACTGGGTATTGGACCTGGGTATTCTACCTCTGAACCATATCTCCAAACCTTAAAAAGATAATTTTAAAAAAGATTTTGAAACATAGTCTTGTTAAGTTGCTGAGGGTTTCACTAAGTTGCTGATGCTGGCCTTGAACCTGTTATCCTCCTGTCTCAGTCTCCCAAGTACTGGATTATAGGTGTACATCACCACACCTGCCTTATTTGTGACTATTTTTAATGTTTCATTTCTTTGGAGTGAATAAGATAAATGTTAGTATTCCATTTTAATCTTACTTTGATTTTATTTTGCATTACTTTTTAGTGGCTGCTCTGATGTGTATGTGTGTGCGTGTGTGTTTGTGTGTGTGTGTGTGTATTTCTAACTTATAAGTATTTACTTTGAGCTAATATTGTGTTACTTTATATTTGTTAGCACTACAATTCCCATTCAATTGTTTCTTTGAAGTGTCCACTTCTATGCCAATAATAACTTTGAATCATCTTAAGGCCTATCTGCATTGATTTCTTAAAGTATTGATAAAACTATCTTGTTTCTTCATATGTCTCATTATTTTATAGTATACTGATATTTTTCCTGATGTGCTGTAGAGTTATTAATTTAATTTGTTTTCCAATGAAACATTGATACTTTTAAAACAGTAAATTAAATTGACTTGATTTGAAGTTAACACTCTTTTTGTGTGTTTGGAAGTAAACAAAATCTTTGCTTAGCTCTTTCATTGTCCTAGCTGTTGTATTCCTTTGGATTTCTTGGAGTTTGCTCTGCATATGTGTAATTCAGGTGCCAGACAAGGACTTGGGTAAGATAATATGCAGATTTTTGGAGTGCTACCTCTGTGGATCCATCTTTATCAAGATTTCTCATCTCACTTTTCATCCACTCTAGGAGCCTCAAACTCAGTCATTTTGTCTCCAAATCAGAATTTTGTGCCTAAAATTCTAACTTTACTATGCTACATTCTAACCTCACTGTTCCTATATTCTAATTTCACTGTGCTGTACAAAGGCATTCCCTCATGCAGGAAACTATGTTAACACAACACTCATTCAACACATCTCCTCCTTTCAATGATGAACTAATATCCAATTTAACTATTTTTGCCTCTCTTTACCACCCTCAACTGTTTTTCTTAATTTTGTCCACAGTTTATAATTGTTATCTGCAAGAAGGTTAGTTTTATACATCTATCATTAGCAAAAAAAAGATGTCCCTTGAGCTGGGCGTGGTGGTTCAGACTTGCAATCCCAGCATTTAGGAGGATGAGACCAGAGGATGGGGGTTTGAGGCCAGCCTCAGGTACCTAGTGAGGCGCTCTGCAACTTAGTAAGACCTGGTTTCAAAATAAAGAATAAAAAATAGGGCTGGGGGTATAGATCGAAGGTAGAATGTCCCTGAGTTTGATCCCCAGTATTGCAAAAAAAAAAAAAAAAGATGTCCCTTCATTCAGATTTTGATTTGTTATATCATGTTTATAATTGTTCAAGTGCTTCCTAAGAGGAAAAACCTAGTCTTAATGAAATCAGTCCCCAATTTAAAATAGTAAAGCATACATTTTTTTTCACTTTACAGTAGTGCAAAAATAATAAAATAAAATACATATGGCCTCTCTCACTTTTAAGGTGGCCCACATCCTCCCTTGAATGTGTATTTTCTTTCTTTGGACTGTCACAGGAAAAATATGATAATTTCATTGGGTTCTTGGCTTATGTGACAGAAATGAATTTCAGCACACTCCAGTCAGAAAAAAAAAAAAAAGACAAAGGTTTATCCAGGAAAGTGAACTTAGCAGGACAATTTACTTCTGCAGAAAGGTTGCAACCAACATCGAGCCCAGTTAGCAAGCACAGGGAACAGGCAATCTGCTTTGTTCTTAACCCAATCCTGCCCCTCAGGCTGATTTAGGGAGGACTTAAGTTCACAACTCTGCAAGAGTGACTACTTTCCAATACAGACAGTAACTTTGAAGTAATGTTTAACATCAAGAGCTAAAATGGATGACCAAAACCAAGATGGTTGACTTTTGGCAGATTCTTGGTCAACTAAAGGTCAATTATGAGCTAAGATGGGTGACCAAAACTAAGATGGTTGATTCGTGGAAAATTCAGGGAGTAGACCATACAGATATATGTATCAAAACAAATGCTCATGTTATAGTTCTAAAATGGAAGGAGAACATTTCTATGTAATTTGCTACTTTGACAGATAAGATGACTTTTATTTCTTCCCCTCTTTTATTATATATTTAAATAATTTTTTTCAACTCCTTAGGTGCACTTGGCAAGCATGGGGCATTATTAGATGGTGCTCTCTCTTTTCTTTGAATTTCCAGGTTGACAAGAGGTGAGAATTCCTTTGGGATAACAATCCAGTGAAGATGAGCGCAGGGCTCTGACAAAAAGTGAAATTTCCTCTAGGATTTCATTATCTCAGGAATTTTAGGTATAAAGCAAAGGATTATGAAGTTTTTAAATCTTTAAAACCATATTTTCCTTTATTTCCTTATTTGTCTCCTTTCTACCTAATATTTTATTTCTTCTATCCTACCTCAGTACTGTGGATTGAACTCAGGGGCTGTCTACCTCTGAGCTATACCAACAACCCTTTTTCCTTCTTATTTTGAAACAAGGTCTCACTAAGTTGTTTAGAGCCTCATTAAGTTGCTGAGGTGGTTCTTGAACCTGCATCCTACTGTCTCAGTCTTTGAAACACACACACACACACACACACACACACACACACACACACATCCATAGAAGTATTCTCTTTTTCAGTTTCAGTACAGTGTTCAATAAATTATATGAGATATTTAACATTTATTATAAAAGAATGTTTGTGCTAGATGATTTCATCCAAATGTAGACCAATTTAAATGTTTATTTTTAAGGTAGGCAAGGATAAGCTATAAAGTTTGGTAGATTCAGTGTATTAAACACATTTTCAACTCAGATAAGTTTATTGGGATGTAAACCCATCATAATGCATCTGTGTCACTAGAGTAGGACTCAGAAACCACCTTCTGATGCTGTGACAATCTACTTCCCTTGTGAATGACAATAAGTCAACTTGTTGAGGAGATATGAGAATGTAGTTGACCTGCTTTCCTGGCAAGAGCAACATGTGCAAATGCTACACTGGGAGAAACTGTGTTCTCAAGGGATTTGAGAAGGTCAACATGGCACAAACAGTGAACAAAAAGCAAAATTTAAAAAGTAGGCTAGACATATTAGAAGTTAGCCACAACATACAGTAGAGCCTTGTGAACTGCAAGTATTTTGAACTTTAGCTAAGGGGTAATGGAGAGCCCGTGGAAGAAAATTTGAACAAGGAAGGGGCATGGGATTATTATTTTGCTGACATGATTCTGGCTGCAGGAAGAAGACACGTTAGAAACTGAGATGAGTGAAGCAGAGTGACCAGTTGGGAAGCTATTTTGGTAATGGCACAAATTAGAATTGGCAGTAGCATAAACTAGCTGGTGTTCACATTTGTAACAAAATGCAAAGATTTAAGGGACCATTATGTGGTGAAAGTATTAGGACTTGATGGATATAGGTTATGTAGATAGATATGAAGAAAAAAAATATTTCCCCTGGTGTAGACATGAATTTTCATCTTTTATTTGATGATGTTATTCTAAACATATAAAACAGTGTCTGACACATAGGATGTCAAATTAATAAACAAAAAGATAAATAATATTTATGTAGCACAATTGAATGAGTGATGCCATAATCTACCAAGATAAGGAACATCGATAAACATTGATAAAACCATATTTTTAAAAAATCGTGGAGCTTGGGGAGCTTTCAAACATCCAAGTTGAAATGTCAAGTTGGCAGCCAGTTTTAAGACTATAGAGTTCAGCTGCAAGCTCTGGGTTAATGGTCTGTGAGTCATCTTCATTTGGTGATAACTGAACCTGTGGGTGGAAATGAGATCACTAAAAAGTGTGGAGCTGGAAGACAAGAGAACTCCAGAGTAAGTCCTATTAACCCATTTTTTACATGCTGACTCAAGGAGGAAAACTCGAGACAATAAAGAAGAAAGCATCATAGAGACAGGAGTAAAATAAGGAAACTATGATTCCCTGAAGATCAAAGACAAATATTTCTTCAGGAAGCATTGCTGATTGTAAGAAAAGAAAATTGAAGATGGTAATATATCTACTAGGTTTAGTGGGTGAAAGTGGCTGTCTGTGTAAGTGAGACTTGTTGTCACTTGCCCACAGCGCTCTGGTGCCTCATAGTGCTTTATTTTCCAAAATAGTGTTGGGGTTCTGGACATATCACCCCCAAATTTCACTGTAAGAGACTAGAATGTACTTCTTTGGCAAATTTTCAGCACGTTATTTTAGGAAATTGCAAAAATAGGAGTAGCTCTGAAAAGCTGTCCTTAAGTAAAGGAAACTTACATTTATGAAGAATAGCTACATTAGAGAATGTGTCTGTATCCAGAAGAGGCTGCTCTGAGGCAACTTTATTACTGAATAGACTTTTTATCTGGATAACTAACAATCCTTACTCATCATGCATTACCCTCACACAACTTGTTTCTACCACTTCTCAGAAGCATTGGAACCCCTATTCTTTTCTGTAGCTCAGTGTACTATATAAGCTTCAATCATCTGGTCTTTATTCTACTCTCATATTTTTGTGGGACTCCTGATTATGTGTGGGATTAAGAATGGATTTTCTCCTTTTAATTTGTGTATCTCAATTTAATTTTTGCCCAGCAAAGAGGGTGGAGGGAAGCTATTTTTTTTCCTCCCCACCAATGGAAACAAGATTAAAGATAAATACATATGGTAAGCCTTTGAAAAGTTATTCAAGTATATTTTTTAGATACATTAAGATTTCATTTTAAATTTCTCTTAAAGAACAGATACTTTGGGATTAAAAATATTTACTTTCCGGAGTGCTTACAAAAATTTCATGAAGGGAGCCCAGTTTCTACTACATTTCTTTCACCTAATCCCAACTCTTTTCCTTCCAGTCTCTACCAATACGTCCCTTCACTCACACATTCAAGGTAGTCAAGACTGAAATACAAAGGCTAAAAATATTTGCTTGATAGCTATTTTTAGTTTTCTCAGCTCAAAATCAGTTGTACTCCATCTCTGGGTTAGAGTGTATGTCTGTGATTTTAATAAAGAAGTTAATAATGGAAGAAATATCCCACAATTAACTAAGTAGGTCTGTTCTCAATGGGCTACAGATGTCCCGCAAGGCTTTGCTGCCAATCTTAAGATCCTCAGTGGTAATGTGAAAAGGTTTTCAGTCTGACAGTCTGCAGAAAATGAACTTTTTACTTCAACCTAATTATTAGTAGCTCAAGGAGGCAATTATGTATTTGTAATTTGCTTGGCCAAATATAATGTGGAATAAACACCTCTTCAACCCTGAAAATGATTTAATAGGATGATAGCGAAAATTTAATAGAAACCCATATTTATATTGCTCTTTATACTTAATAAAGTGCTTTCACAAATGTCTTCTTGCTGATCTTTGCAGCGTCTCTTTGTGGAGGGTATACAGGAGTCATTATTACTATTTTCATTCCATCCATGAAGCATCTGACACTCAGAGGAATTAAGGGATCTGTATAGACAGGACAAGGCATATATCTTCTCAAATACCATTCCTTTTCAACAATCTCATATTGCTTCCCTAGCGAGCCCACAGAGAGGAACCAAGAAGTCCTGGGCTGATGACAGTTATAACAGCAGTAACCTTATCTACACAGATTTCAAGAGGCCTTTCCTATCATAGTATCTTTTGTTTCTTACATTAACCTGATTGGCTTTTCTTGTTGTAGGCATTGTGATAACGATGGTTGAGCCTGAGACTCACCAGAATAGTTCCAGTAGGAGCTTACCCAGATGACCAGACAGGAAGAAAAGACCCTGTTCACACACTGCTCAAACCTGTGTGGTTACTTTGGGCTATTCAGTAGAGAGACTGGCCCCCTGTCCTTTTCCTCCTTATCCTGACTCCCCTTCTGCTTTGCTATCTAATTTTCTCTCTGTTATAGGAAATATAAAAGTAGCTTTAAAAGTAGGACAAGTGGAATAGCCAGGTTAGGGACTTCTTTGTTGTGCTGTATCAGATGTTATTTCAGTGCAGATATTTCTAAAATGACTTAAAGGAGGAGGAACTTTCATTGGCTAATGTGGTATGGACTTCAGTTCACCCAAAGTAAAAAAAAAAAAAAACATGTTAAAAAAAAGCTGCTTTTTAAAAGACTCCCAATCTGTCTGTTCTTAGGTGATGTGGGCTCATCTTCCAACTACTGTCTGTGGAAACTGGTTAAAAGCATTCTCCATGTCTGAGCTTGGGTTGATTGGGAACCAGGGACAAATGTAAAAGATTTATATGTATTCCTTTACTAGAAAGTAGAATTTTAGTAGGCAACGATGAGAGACGGGAGAAGAGTAAATTGGACAAAGGGAGGGAGTGTTGATACAAGGTTGTAATACTGAGTGTTCACCACTTAGTATGACTGATTGGTCAGCCTCCAGGGACTGTCCTCTGAGAAGCTATATAACTGCATAACATGATAGAGTTTTTAGGAAAATGAATAAATCATTTATACTCCACTCTTTTCTCCCATTGGGCAAGTTTTAAAATTTCCCACACTTCTCTGTTGTATGTAGGTGGCTCAAGTGGTCTTACAGCTTCCTATTTCCAGCATGGATAGGGATGCTTCAAGATGGGAGGCAGGAGGCATCTGGTGAAGGCATGAAGCAGTGCACTGTTAAATTACATGTGGGAAATTGTGGAGTTAAATAGCTGCAACTGGAACAAGAGACAGGTGAGGCCTATAGGATCTAAAATGGTCCATAAAGACTATCTGTGGAGAATACCTGTCTTATCTCTCATCTACTCTATGATACCTCTGCCAATCAGAGAGTCTCATTCTTGTGAGAACAGAATGCCTTCACTTTTGTTCAGTCTGTCACCAAGTCTCCTATTAGATGCTGGCCACTTAAGGCCACTTAGATGTAAAGATTTAAGGCAAGATAGTTACTGAACTCTACTCAATTCCCTGCTACTTCATCCAGCAATGATCCTGTACTCATCCTCCTCCTCCTCTTCTACTTTTCTTTCTAGATTTCCTTCCTTCTCAGGCAGCATATTGGCTGGTCTGAGTTGCTCACCAGGGTGAAGTCTAAGTCTTTAATTGCCTTCCTGGGCTGAGGTTGCTGCTACTGTTCATTAAGTATCGTTGTGTATGAAAACAGCATGCAGTTCCAAACACACTCTTCCCTGCCTATATTAGGCAACAGAAGACATCACTGCTCATCATAATCTGGGCAGATTTCTACAAAAATTTCCTTCACTGCTGATCCACTGGCACAAGGCTCTAAAAGAAAGCAGGTGCTAGGTACAGTTGTGAGTGCTTGAAAAACCTTACTGTGGCCCCTGAAGAAGTGTTTATCCTTCTGCAAACCAGAAACTCTACTTGACAAGGGCTGGAATGCAGGGACTAGCAATCCAAATTATGTAATTGGGCCATTTGGAGGAACAATGAGAGGGGGAGGATCTTATTTCCTCTCTCTATACCAGATTCATATATATGTTCATTCCCAGACAACTATATACCAGCCTTTCCTCTGAAAGAAAAGAGAGAGGAGTAAATTGTGCATTAACTTCCAATAGCATAGTTTTTGTGATTGCTTACCTTTTCTTTTGCATTAGTCCAATTAACTCCAGCTGTTTTGCATTATGTTTTGTTGCTTAATGACAAGGAAAGAAGGAACAAATGGTAATATATGTTGTGTGTGTATGTGTGCATACACTTGTATTTGTGCACACACATACCTACCAATATACCTATCTGAATGTCATGTCATAGGTAATGTGATAGTCTCTAAATGTTGGGTATCCAGTTCCTCTTCCTCTCATAATTCCAATTTAATATGGCCTGCCTTTTCAATTTAGTTTCTTTTCCTATCCACATCCCCATAACACTCTCATGTGATATCATAATCTAAAATTACAACCTACCCCTGATATTTAAGGAATTCCCCCACACACATCTGTGCATTTAACTTAAGACAAGCTGCGGGATTTTTGTTGGTACGTGGTGTGTGGGTTTTTCGTAGAGTCCTGATTTGCAACACCTACAGCTTGCTCAGCTCATTCTGATGCTAGGGTGGTTTCCTTCTGTGTGTCAATGTCAGTGAGGTGCTCCAGGCAAAGCTGTTGCCCGCACATGACCTATGAATTTAGTTTATTCCAGGAATAGACTCCTGATTCCTATATGCAAGTGCATATTTGGAGCAGGTCTATTAGGTAAGCCAGCTTCATAAGACTAAAAGAAATAACTCACTGCTAAAGGCTAAACATACTTTGCTATACATTAAAATGCTTCATCAAAACCCATTATAAACAAACATTTTCTGAGTTTCTACTGTATTCTGGATGCCGGATATTTCAAATTCTACAAATGGTCACAAGATCTATTGTGAGTGAAGAACTGTGATTGGAGCAAGCAGAAAAATAAAGAACTGTAAATTACATATACATACATGTACACATATATAATACATATATATATACATATATATATATAATTATTAAGGCTGATGAAACAAGCCCAATAAATCCTAATAACAAAGGACAGAGTAGGGTAAGAAGGATAAAGTACCAATAACGAATTATGAATTTGAAATAATATAGTGGGTCTGGATTAAAAAAAAAAACTCTAAAGCACTATAACCATGTAAGTGGGACATGAGCAGGGTCTCTTTGGCTAAGAATTGGGTCAACATTTGGTTTTGGGGCCATTATCTCTCCCTTTCTCTAGTCATTTTCTCTTAGTAAGCTTTTCTCTCAAGAATCATCAAAGGCACTTCACTGCCACTGTCTAGTTATACATTTTGGGGAAAGTCAATCTCATTCTCAGTTAAGTAGTTTGACCAACTAGCAAAGTGAACTTCAAATCATGCTACCTCTCTGTAGTTGTACATTTCAGAATTATCATTCTTTCTTGAGAATATATATAATGAAATACCTGTAAATCTAAAAATTTCCTTAGTTGAACTGAAGAAAGTTCCAGAACCCCATCCATTCAACACTCTCTCTCTCTTACCCCCATTTCTCTGAAGAAACTCTGTGAAATCAAAATCTCAACCCAGTTTGAAATCGCTGTATTAGAAGGTTTCTAAGATTACTTCAATTTTTGCTATTCATAAGTCTGAGACCAATAATGCCAGTGTGGCCTTATAATTGGTCAGGTGTATCTATAGTCTATGCATAGAGGTTCCCAAACTTATTTGGCATACTGCCCCCCATTTCAGAAAAATAAATTACTCAATTTCCCCCCTCCCAGTAATCAACCTTCTTTAAACAGAAAGATACAATGACAGATTTGTGTTCACTTATGGATCTGTATTTCATTCCAGCATCCCCTGGGGGAGTATATTGCCCACTTTGGGAAACTGTGCTAGTGGCAACTGGTAGTGGCAGACTTCCTAGTCTCCCAAGCCCCTCTTCATATAATGCTCTACCCACACCCTTACTCTCCAGCTTTCCCAGCTGGATCCTTGCATATAGCAACTTCAGCTTTCTGACATGGAAATTTATGAGGCATGTAGTTTTAGCACCAGAATTCTTCTTGAGCTTAAGTTTAGCTTTCACCTTTGGCTTTGCTGGTCTAGATACTAGGCTAGACTGGGAAATCTTGCTAGCTTTCCTTTGGGGCCTTGTATGAACACCTACTTCTTGACCCATATATTGGTTGGATTTGCCTTCTTTTCCAGGTAAAAACCTTCCACAAACTCTACCTTTCCTGGGATTAAAAATAAATCGTAACAAAAATAAAACCATAACTTAATTTTTTACCTACATAGCCACAAATTTTAGAATTCCAGAATTGTGGAAAGACATGGGTAAAACTGAGAAAATTGAAGAAATATCCATAATCTGACAGATTGAGTTGAAGTTTTTTGGTATTAGTAAAGAATAGTTAAAAGAAAAGAAAATGGCAAGGAGGAATTCAGGACAGGGAAGACACGTCCGTCATATTTGTTTCACTATCTCTAATTAAATGCTGTGTGTGGAAAACAGCTTGAAAAAAATTTTATCTAGCTCCACCTTGTGGTAGATAACTGAAATATAATAATTGTTAAGATCTTTCCTTCCTTCCTTTTTCCTTCCTTCCTTCCTTCCTTCCTTCCTTCCTTCCTCCCTTTCTTCCTTCCTTCCTCTTTCCCTTCTCCTCCTCTGCTTTCTCCTTCTCCTCCTCCTCTTTCATCTTTTTACATGGCTATGGATCTTTGCATGACCTAAGCAAAAATTGTCTGAAATTGAACTGCAATTCTTTCACAACTGGATACTTCTAGCACAAGGACAGAGGCATTTCAGCTGTTCAGTGTAGCAGCAAAACAGATATTGTATTTCCAGAAATAATTTCCAAGACATACTTGCAGTGAATAACAACAGGGTTTGTGCATGGGGAGTTTTTGGTCACAAAAGAAATAATTTTAACAACAAATGGTATTCATTAATTTGTATTCTATAATTATTAAAGCAAATTATCAAATGCCCTAATGGATATTTTATTCCATAAGAAAAGATGCTGTAACACAAGTTTTTAAAAAGAGAATAGCTTGATCATACTTGTCTTTAATGGATGATTCTGGCTTTAGCATCTGAAGGGAAGTGGGTGGGGACTGGAGAAGAGGGTTAGATGATGGGATGAGTCTGTGACCTGGGCCTGGAAGTTATAGAAGATTACAAGGAAAGAATATGAACTGAAGTAGCAGCAGGAGAAGTAGATAGAGGACACAGAGTAGTGGGGCGTATCTGAGACAGATTTGTAAGGAAGTGGTCGTTGAACAAAAGTGAACAGCTAAGGGAGAAGCTGAAAATTCAAGGGTCAGGCCTGTGGGATTTCTCACTAGACTGGAAACTATGCTCTGTTTCTATAGTGGTACATATCAGAGTCTTTCTACCTTGGAATCATCATGAAATTTCTAGAAGAGAGCAAAGGTGAGATTTATAGATGTGAATAAGCCTGCCAGGTCATTTAACCTGAGAAACCAGGGCCTAGAGGAACTGAAACCAAATTTTGATAACAGGCTATAAATTCAGGCTGGGTATCTGGATATAAAACCAGGCTGAGGACTGTGGGCAGCCATGCCAATTCTACTTATTACATAGACCTTCATTTACTTAGAGCATCAAAGTTTCTAAGCATCTTTGGTACCAAGCATTGTGTTACACATGTGAGATTTAAGTGAATGCAAAAGTAATCTCCATGATCAATAATTTTACTACCTGGTGGTTAAGGCAAGCAAGTAAGTATGCAACTCTAGAGCAATGTGGATATGTACTTCTAATAATAGGAAGGAGGTTACTAGGGGTGTTGTAAGAGCATAAAGGAGGAGGCAAATCCTAGCCTTGGAAAGTTCAGGAAGCCTCTTTCAAGATAGTGAGATCTAAAGTAGAACTTAGTGAGTAACTGACCTCATTGGAAGTGAGAAATCAGGGACCTCATAGGCAGTAAAGGAAAGAAATCAGGAAAAAAGCTGAGAGAATTATGAGTATCTCAGTATGCCTGAAGCATTCAAGGTTGGGGGAGGAGAGGGTGCCAGGGAGGGAGGGAAGAAGGAAGAAAGGAAGGAAGGGAGGGAGGGAGGGAGGGAGGAAGGAAGGAAGGAAGGAAGGAAGGAAGGAAGGAAGGAAGGAAGGAAGGAGAGTTAAGAGATGAATTTTCAGAAATGACCTGGGGCTAGATTATGTGAAATACGTTTTTATTTAGAGTGCATAGATGAGAAAGAGTGTTTGCGTTTCTCCACTTCTGACTCCTGTTTTATTGCTAAGGGGTTTGAGATATATGTCTTAGCATTTTAATAATGCTCTATCTTTGTTGACATTTATGGGTAATTTTTACCCTTTGGGGTTTACCCAAACTGAATGCTGCAGTCTCCCGAATCTTTCCCTTGCAGAAAAGAGTATTTTTCTGCACTAGGGATGATAGATGCTTCAGACATCTTATAGAAAGCATTGCAGGTCAAACATCCAGCCAGAAAAGAATCCAAAACTTGCGCTTTGTTTTTGAGGTATGACTAACCCCAAAATCTTTTCAGTTGCAAGTAGTTTTTTTTTTCTCCTGTAACTTAGTTTTAAATGATTTTCCAAACCAGGGACTGACCCTCAAAATGTAACCCCCAAGCCCAACAGAAGCTTGTCTGGGAGGATTCTGCAGAAAATTCTCTCAGATCTAAAGAAGAATAGATTAGAAAGTCATCTTTGACCTGTGGCTTATATAGCAGAGAGTGTGGATTTGCATAACCATCACAAGAAACAATAATTCTACATACAGTTACTGGGAATTGATTATTTACATCAATCTAGGAGAAGGTCATCCTGGGGAGTAATATTCCCCTGTTCATTCCCTATCTCATTTGAGGTGTCCTCCCTGAGGGATGGGATATATGGGAAAGGTTGCAGACATTCACTTTTGGCTAAAACCAGATTTGCCAACCACAATGGATGGTTGCTGGGGGGAGCTAGGGGATCCAGTGGTGAGAGTGTGTACATATGTGTATGAGGAGCCTCATATTTTAAATAAACTTTCTGCACCATGATAAGAAGTCCAAAGTATGCTAACTAACAAGTTTGAAATTTACCCAGATGTCCTTAAGGAAACAACACAGCATTATAGGCAATGGCACAATCATATGCATACTTTGTAAGTATCAGTCATGCTTCCATGTGGAGAGGAAACTGGGGGGTAGCATACCGAAAGGAAAGGCAGCTAGGAACATTAGAATAGCCTAGACAAGAAATGGAGATTTACCTACTGATAGAACTGTGAATGTTGAGATGTGTCTGGATCCATGAGATTTTAAGAATATAGTAGCAAGGGGACTTGGAAATAGATCAAATACCTCTGTGGTGATAAAGAACAGCTTTTTGTGGATAGCACTTTTTTGAAAAGCACTCTTGCTTTTCTTCCCCACTCAGGAAAACTGGAAGTGCCACAGTTGTTATCTCAGGAGCAGTGCTCGACTTTGACAGATGGGTAACTGAGGGGTTGCTGCTCCATCTTCCTCTTCCCCAGGAGCAGAACCAGGCAGTCTGTCCCAGTGGAGGTGGAGAGCTCCTCAGCAGGACTAGGCTCCAGTTGTCCCCAGTAGTGATGCGCCCTTGGCTGCCACTCTTTCATTTCTGATTACACTTCCCGACCAGTACTTCTTGGGATCATTTGAATATTTGCCTCAGTATCTGTTTGGGGGAAACCCAAATGGTGACAGTTTTCACTGGAAATTGATTTAAACTGGAGTAGAAATTAACAAAATCACAAGGGCAGGGCCCTAACCCCATAGAGCTGGTGCCCTTATGAGAAAAGGAAGGAAGAGACACTGAAGCACACACTCTTTCAACTGGATACAGAGAAAGGTGCTGTGAGGACTTGGCAAGAAAGGCTAAGTCTATGGGCAAAGAAGAGAGCCCTTATCAGGGGCAGAATCAGCTGCCACCTCAACCTGGGATGCCTGGCCTGTACAACAGTGAGAAAATAAATTTCTGACTGAGGCACCTGGCCTGTGTTGTTTTGTTATAGTGGCCAAAGCTGACTAATATATATGGGTATGTTAATTTTTTGTGTATGCCCTTAACTCCATGTGTGTGTGTGTGTGTGTGTGTGTGTGTGTGTGTGTGTGTGTGTGTATGTGTGTGTGTGTATGTGTGTGTGATGTTGGGCATTGAACCCAGGAGGGCTCTATCTCTGAGCCACACCTCCAGCCCTATTTTATTTTTTTTATTTTGAAACAGAGTCTGGCCAGGCATGGTGGCGCACGCTTGTAATCCCAGCATTCGGGAGGCTGAGACCAAAGGATCTGGGTTCGCGGCCAGCCTCAGCTATCTAGTGAGGCACTCCGCAACTTAGTGAGACTTGGTTTCAAAATAAAGAATAAAAAATAGGGCTGGGGGTGTAGCTCAGAGGTAGAATGCCCCTGAGTTCAATCCCCAGTACCACAAAAAAAAAAAAAGAAAGAAACAGAGTCTGGCTAAGTTGCTGAGGGCCTCATTGAGTTGCTGAGGCTAGTCTTAAACCTGTGATCCTCTTGTCTCAGACTCCCAAGTACAGGATTACACCACTTATTTTAACAACTTATTTTAAACTTCTATATTTTCTTCTCTTTTTTTCTCTTTCATAACATTTTCTAAGAGCATGGATTTTGAACCCATAATAAGTTACTTTGGCTAAATTCCTTAACTTTGACTCAGTCTTCTCAAATATATGAGGAAACTGAGGCTAATACTTGTTTGCTCATTAGATTGTTGTATAGATCAAAATTAATACACATGATGGCTGGAATATATAAGTGCATTCTCTTATTACTGTAATAAATTTTCTATTTTCTTCCTTCCTGTAATTTACATGAAAATAATCAATTCTTCAAAAAATTGAATCGAACCTCTCCATTAGTCTCTTACTCTTACTAAGATAGCTCTCTCCTGTCCTTGGTTCCACTTTGCTCTCTAATTTCTTCTTGTCACACACTTCTTTCCCCTGGCAGATAGAGCTTCACAGGCTCATCGTTATTCTTCCTGTAAAGGGTAGTCGAACAGACCATCTATTGAGGTTCTCTGTAGATCAATTGACAATTGATTCAATTTGGTCACTAAGCAACATATTTTAGGAAAAGCATGCCATGAATACCGTTTTTGCACTTATTTTCCAGGAATAAAAACTTCTGCAGATAATCTTCAGCTTTGTTCTAGTATGCACTAGGATGCACACAAGCTAAGAATAGCAGTCACACAGTCTGCCTTTCTTGCCCATTATGCCATAAATTCTTTCTAAATACATAACATCTGTATCAAGATGACATTGGCGTTGGATACAAATTTAGGTTTAGAAAAATGCCAAGAAAGAAGGAGCAGAGCATGTGAAAAACATCTTTTAGAAAGACAGTTTATCAGAAAAGAAACATATGCAAAAGAAAACCGGTGAGTGCTAAAATACCCTGGCAATAGTTTCTCAATGCCATATAGCTCTTCGTTTTCCTCTAGTTCGAAGGAATGGAGATCGCATTTTCAGGCTCTTTCTCCACATTAGCCACTAGAGGGCACTGCCAGTCAGAAGAGTGGGAAAGTTAAGGTAAGAGGTGGCTATAGGGTCAGAGAGCCCCAGAGCAAACATAAAAAGCTAAGATATAATTACACATCTCAGAGTAAGATTTTGCTCAATCTGAGATTGAAATTTAAAATTTAAGAAGAGGTACTGCTGGGTGTGGTGGTGCACACCTGTAGTCACAGTACTTGGAAGGCTGAGACAGGAGGATCACAAGTTTGAGGACAGCTTCAGCAACATAGTGAGACCCTCAGCAACTTAACAAGACCCTGTTTCAAAATAGAAAAATAAAAAAAGGGATGGAGGTGTAGCTTGGAGGTGGAATGCCCCTTGGTTCAATCCCCAGTGACAAAAAAAAAAAAAAAAAGTTGTAAAAGTACATGAGGGCTGTAGATTTTATTCTCTGCCTGGCTACTGTTAACATCATTGTTGTAGTTGATTTATAGATTTCTGGTTGCATGTGACCCATATCATTTAATCAGTGTATTCTTTTGCAGTTTAGTTATAGATTGTTTTTGAAATTCAAAACCTACTCATGATGAGTAACTTCACCATTAAAAGATAGCATAAGCAGGTCTTTTAGAAATGGATGAGGAAGGAAATACACCAGTGTGTACATGTATATTTGTATCACTTTGAATCTTATGAGCTATGACGCATAAAGAAATGCACTAGTAAAAGTTAAAAAATCAGAAAAATACATGTGAAATTTTTTTTCTGAAAGCAAAATATTGCTTTAACATCTGAACACATCGGCAAATTCCTTATTAAGTTGATTTAAAGCATGACACATCACTAAGCTACTCCAGGCTTGATTCAGTAGAGTGACGTAGTACCAAATTAGACTAGTGGCGAAGCAAGAATTGGATTTCTAAATCTCCAAGCACTGGCTCTGCTCAGGGGCTGCTAATGCTTGCTCTGATCACCTTGGAGCTGTGTCTCTCTGCACCACATTGCATTTCAACTCAACCTCTTTTTGTATGTCTGTCCCTGTAAGCAGCTTTACATTTCAATTCAGTTCCTGGCAGCCTGTTGGCAAATGGTTCCTTTTACATGAGGTGTGACTCAGCAGTACTGAGGCTCACCTGTCTGAATTGTGAAGGGCGTAAGGAGATGTGCTAACCTCATGTTATTGAAAGTTTTCACTTGGCTTCCAGCACTGCACCCTACTGCACAGCCAGACCAGGGAGAGAAACTCACATGTTAAGAAGATGTTAAGGACACATATGAGTAATATCATAACAGAAGACACAAAGGAGATGAGGAATATTTAGCTGAGATTTAACAGGTACCATTTTTGTGACACAGGAGTGGATACTATCAAACTGGCAAATGACTTAAGGACAATATTTATTGCTTGCATTTTTAGAGATACTTGTAGCCTACCAAGTATTTTAAATTATTATTATTTCATCAATCATCTCCACCTAAATAAGGAGAAAGAAAGAAGTTGGATCTCTAAAAGATTAAGATATTTATTCAAGGTCATGCAGTGTAGAGTTCAGCCTTAAGTTCACATATTAGATTTTAAGATTTAGGTATTTTATTTTACTAGGCCTGCCTGAAAAGGTGCTGAACAATGATAACTTTTCTACTGGCAAAATGAGAAAAACAACAATGAAGGAAATTTTCACAAATTTAAAAATATTTCATGAAAAGTAATACCTTAGCTAGATGTGGTTGCAGTACTTGGGAGGCTAAAACAGAATGACTGCAGGTTTGAAACCAGACTTAGCAACTTAGTGAGATCCTGTTTCAAAAAAAAAAAATTTTTTTAAAGGGCTGAGTTTGTAGATTGGAGGTAGACTGCCCCTGGGTTTAATTCCCAGTACCAAAAACCAAAGAAATAAGGAATGTGCTTCATTTTGAGATTAAACTCTTTGCAATGTTTGATGTCATAATGCCCTTTATAACAATAATGGTAGTATTCATAAATGTCTTAGTAGGGTAAAATAAAAAGTTAATTTGTAAGTTTGAAAAGTATTATAATCCATAATAGGCAAAATCTGGTAACCACTGAAATTCACTCCTATATGTCAAGTACAAAAACTTGGGGGCCAGATTATGTTTTCATTAACATGTTTTTCTTCTGGGTAATACCTAAAACTTCCTAGTTTTATATCTATTTAAAGTTATAACTATGAAGCAGAAAGAACTTTATGGGTACCAGCTGTGTACCCATAAACAGCATGCCTCCTGTATATAATGTTCCATTCTCTCTCTGTTTCCATTCAGAACTGAGACTATAATAATTCGACAAGTGTAAAAACCATCCTTATTGCTTTGTTAGGTGAACAGCAGTGTTCACATCACTGAAGAGTTCAAAGACAATGATAATTATATTTTAGAAAATTGTCTCTGAATCTGATAAAAATACTGCTAAATATGTGTCAAACATTTATTTGAAAGTGATAGTTGGCTAAAACTTCTCAGAAATATAGTGGGTGGTAATGAAAAACGTAGGTCACAAGGGGGTCAAATAGAAATAAATACTTCTTCCACAAATGAATTTGAGCAGGAGGAAATAAATGTTTACTCAAAATGTACTACGGGTTCAGAAATGAAAGGCAAGTTGGTCATGTGGTACTTGGCTAAAAATAAGAGCAGGGAGGGTTGGTCATGTTTAGTGTGAAAACTAGTCAAACATGACAAGAAGTATGAGATGTATAATTTCAGGATTCTTGTAATTAGGACCATATCACAATAGATATATTTTATTTTATAATGCTTACTGTTAACAATAGCTTCATTTTAGTACCTTTTATTCTTTTTGTTGTTAGTAGAATTTTATTACTATCTTTGGACCAGGAATTAGTTCCTATAGATGGAAATTACTATGAAACAAAATTATGTTCAAAGTAAAGGGAAACTTCCTAAAAATCTCATCTTTCAAATGGTGAGTTAAACTTCATAGGAGCTCAGAATTTCCCTGTCTTTCAGAACATTAAATAGTGACTGGGATATTGCTTATAGAAAATGCTAGAGGGGGAGTTATTTATTGGATGATAAAGGGATGGAGGGGTGATCCCAAATTCCCTCCCCATCCTTCTATCTCAGGTTTTATGTTTCTGGTATAGAGCATTTAATGTCAATATAGCTTATCAAAAGACTGTTTTATTAAGTTTCCAAATAACTTTCTCTAAGTGCAGAAAAGAGTTCATCGTGTATATTTTCTACTCATCACTAACTCTTTCAAGGATCCTATAGATTTATTCTAAAAGGAATAAATAAGTAAATGCATACCTATATTCAAATATATTTCTTCCATTCATTCTAGACTTTCTAGAAATGGATGACATTGCTCATTTTGAAGCTTGGAATTTCTCCTAAGCAGTTCTACTCAGGGTCTTAAGATGAGATCAGCATCAGTTTGCCATACTCTCCCCATTTGACTCTCGGGACACCCAGATAACAGTGGCATCCTGTGACTACTGATCTCAAATGCAGTACAAGAGATCACCTTAACATAGCAATCCTATAGGACTGTTCATATAAAATATAGCAAACATTGATTGAATTCATTCTATATGCCAGGCACTATTCTAAGCTCTTTGTATTTGTTCACTCACATAATCTTCAAAATAGCCCTAAGAGGTTTATTCTCATTTTATCCTTGATTTTAAGGATGATATAATCAATTAATGTTCTCCAAGTCACAAAACTAGTGAGGGAGAGAACTCAGCTTTAAACTCAGAAAGCTTGGATTCTAATCATGTGTTCTTAATCTTTGAAATATATTGCTTCTTTTTCATTTCTACATGAAATTATACAGTCCATACTAGGAGAAAAAAAAGAAAAATGAATAATAAGAGGCAGTGAGATGTTGTAGGAAGAGTATTACATTCAGAATCAAGACTTTTGATTTCTGGCTCTAATATGCCTCTATTTAATTTTAGGTGAACAATTTAATGGCTGTGCTTCATCAGTAAGATGCAAATTGATTTAATGCCATTTGATTTAAAGCCCTCTATTTGTCTCATTTCAGATCTTTCACAAATCATATTGAAAGGCATGATCTCATCTAAGCTTTAACAGAAATTGTATAAGAAACTTGATCCAGTATTCGGGAGACTGAGACAGGAGGATCTCATATTCAAGACTAGGGAGTAATAATTAGTGAGAAGCCCTGTTTCAAAATAAAAAGGGCTGGGAATGCAGCTTGGAGGTACAATGCACTGGGGTTTAATCCCCAGTACCACCAACAACAAAAAGAAACTTAAGGATCAGAATAGTGGTGATTCTCCACCCCGAACCCACCTGCTTTGTTTCACAGATCATTAGACTCCAAAACCAATGTCTCTTTTTACTACATTCTGATACCTTATTTGATGTACATAAAAGCATTTTCTAAACTATAAAATTTCATGCCAATAATAACTTTCATAATTGATATGGTATGCAATGGTGGGTTGGTAATGCTTTCAGCAGAAGAAGGCTGCAAAGAAAGGGCAATTTCAGAATTGATTTGAAGGAGCCAGACTAGTTGATGTGAAAAGCACATGCATTCTTAATTTGTTTTGTTTAAACCCCAGAACAAATGCAAAACCGGCAGAATAATATGCTGCTTGTCTGTGCTTCGATGAATTCCTTATTTTGTAACATGAAATGACAAGTGTTTGAATAGCTACAGTTATAGAATTAAGGAGCCATATGACACA
Source organism: Graphiurus murinus (assembly GCA_004027655.1). Lineage (NCBI taxonomy): Eukaryota > Metazoa > Chordata > Mammalia > Rodentia > Gliridae > Graphiurus > Graphiurus murinus. Next base: position 27,976 of record PVLC010007996.1, read on the forward strand.
TACACATGTGCATACACACACACACACACACACACACACACACACACACACACACACACACACTTATTTTTTTCTTCCAGGTTTGTTCATTGGAACTGTGCCACAGAAAAAGATCCCTATGTGACATAAATATATTCTCATTTATTTTGCAAGTCCTGGTATAAGTTTCTCCATGGGAGGTTTACCTCCAGAATGAAAAGAAAAGACAAAAATGTGAACGAACCAGATTTTGTGATTTATTGTCTCAGAATAGTTTCTGAGATATTGTTCTTCTACAGGTACAAGGTGAATACTTTAGCAACAATTGAGAACTAAGGGGAAGGAGTTGGGAGGTGGGGTCATAGCTGCGGCCTTGGCTTTTGAGCAAATCTTTAGTTTCCATTTTATCTTTGTATGCTTAAGAAGCATGAATAGAAGGATTTGCTATTTCTTATTTAATTTCTTTTTTAAGCACATGCCTTCTAAACATATACTATTATGTAGGTGAGCCTGTATGTCTACTTAGTCCATGTGCAGTCACTGTAAATCCTTTTATTAGTTATATATTTGAAATCCGAGAACTCAGTTCTCTGTGGTGTTCTGGGAAATCACATGAAAACTTACAGTAGGCTTAACTTCCCTGTTGTCTGCTGGAAATGGATGAGTGGGCTCAAATCGGCTCCTTGCTATTTACTGACACATGAACATTTCATCCAGTGTCATAGGGAATGGAATTAGAATCCCTAGAATGTCGGCCCATCCTTGCAATTTGATCTGTCAGGAAAACAGAGTCCCTGAAGGTGTTATGTGAATAAGGAATTTATTTTAAAAATTTAGACCTTCAGTAGGAACTGAACACATGAAAATACAGTTGAGAATTGGAAGAGCCAAAAGAAGGCCACTGATCAGCCTTCCTTAAGTACTGGTGTGTATGGACCAATAGGAATTTCCATGTAAACTCAAGACATCCAAGGATTACATAAAATTATAGCAATTGTACTATTTTATATCTTTATCAATTATTTTTCTTTTTTTAAATTATTCACATATTAGCATGAAGTGTATATAGAAACTGAGGAGAAAGCATAAACAAGTCCTTAAGACGAGCCACATTTTTATCAGAATAAGGATTCTAGCAGACCATAAATTAGGTGAAGTCTTTGGGTCATAGTCTTCAGCTACTCTTTAAGGTAATTTAATAAGAATTTCTTTGAGGGAATTCAGTGAGAAATGTAATAAATGAGTCTATGAAGAAAACAGAAAGCTCCAACAGTTTGATTTTTATAAAAATATGCCAGATACTGGATATCTAGCATGAATATGGCTAAGGAAATAGGATGATTTTATTTTATTTTTTTCTTGTAAGCTCACTATAGCCAACTTGTAGCTCTTGGAAATTTTCAGTAATGTGGGGTAAATGTCTAGAACCCTATTAGCATATGGTCCAAGTTAATGATAACCTGAGCCAGGCTCACCAGAGCAGGAGGTATTAAATCTGATTAAATCTGTTCACTTGTTATGACATCCTCTGTTTGCCTTTTACCATGACCCTTCCCTGCTTCCTGTGTTAGGCCATCTGGATTCCATATCAAGATGGAAGACAAAACTGGAAACTTTCTGTGAATGACTTGTGGAGCATTTTTGTGGACAAAATGATGTCTATTTTATTAGTGGAATTAATTTTCTAATTAGGCTTAATTAAAATGCTAGGGTATGCATTATCTAACTGAATTTTGAAGACATTGCTTAATTTTTCTTGCTGATAATATTTCTTGAGAAGTCCAAAGCTATTCTGAATCTCAATATTATGCATGATATTTAATTTTCTTTTTCTCCTTCTTGGAATTTTGGGAGAAGACTTCTGTTCATACCTCAATTTCTTGTATTTTATCAACTTGGATGTATTTTTTATATTTGTATTGATTTATAGTCCTTATTTCTGAACAAATTTCCCAACATATTTTATAAATACTTTACTGTCTTTTCTTTATTCTTTCTAGAACCCCTCTCACTTACATGTTAGACCTCCTGAAGTCACTCTGTAATTTTAAATTTTTTTTCATTTTCTACTTCCTTCTCTTGCTATCCTTTATTTGCCATTTGCTGAACTTTTTCAACTTTTTATTGAGCTCCTTACTTGAGCTAATTCCTGTGTTAGTTCTTTGAATTTTTGCAACACCTCTTATTTCATGGCTGAAATACTTTCCTTACTGCTGTGAAAATAAAAATTATAGTTTTTACTAAAGTTCCTTTTTTTCACATGCACTCTATCCCATCTGCATTACTTTCTTCAGTGTGTCTTTGTCTGTCTTTTAGAGCTTCCTCTGGGATATCTGCCCATGCTCAGCGGTTGTCTGCTCTATTAAGAGTGGGACTGAAAAGTGAGTGGATCAGATTCTCTGAGGGATAATGTGGCCCTTGCTAGCTCTAAGGTGATCTGCTTGGATTTTTGTGTGATATTAGTCTTTCTCTTTATGTTGGTCAGATTGAAATAAATGATTCTGCCAATATTGTCTTTGCGTTATGCCTTAAAACAGCTCTTGGTTATCTGAGGGGAGGAAGTAATCAATGTATTTTACTTATTTTATAAAAATAGAGGGTTTTCATGATCTATAAACTCACAGAAAATAACAAATTATGATAAAGTAGATAGGTGGGAAGTGTTAATCTTATCTTCATGAAAGTGAGTTTAAGAAGATTTGTGATATGTCCATATTGATCATAACTGATGCATTGGTAAACGAGTGTTTAAAAGAGGGGAAATCTAATTCCATAGACTAAATACTTGTGGCCCAGAGACCAGATCAAGCTAGATAACAGCTGCTCTAGTCGTTTATGAGAACCTGATAGTTTCCTGTTTATGTGAAATAAATAGGATTCAACGTACAAGGCACTTTAAACTTAGAAACAATATTAATTGATTATAAAATTTTGACAGAACATTTTGAATCCCTGTAACTCTGTTTGATGCCTAAAATAAACATTGAGTCTGTGCATTTCTCCCAACTCCACTGCTACCTGTCTAGTCTCCTAGGCTATAGCATCCTAGCAAGTGTTCTTGTCAACTTCTTACACATAATGCATACAGAACCAAGAAGAATGCTTTCTGAAACTTACATCATGTCCTTTTCTGGCTTAAAATGTTTTAAAGATTTTCTATAACAACAAAAAATAAAATATTCTTATTGTTTTGAAACAGAATCTTGCTAAATTGCCAAGGCTGGCCTCAGGCCTGCCATCTTCCTGCCTCAGCCTCCCAAGTACTGGGATATAAGCATGTGCCAACACACTTGACTCTTCCCACACTTTGCCTCAATCACTCTGCATCAACCATAACAGCTCTATTTCTAATCCTTTAAAGCACCAAGGGATTTTCTGCTTTAAGTATTTTCCTAATCTCTCTGTCTAGAATCTTCTTCCTGCCACTGTCACTTTGTGGCAGCTATATCATAATCATTCTTAAGAGATCATATTAAGCCACTGCCTCAAAATGTCTGGTATCATCTAAATCCTAGGTCAATTAGATCCTTTATACTTCTTTTAATATTTTAGATTATCTACATGTAATATCTGGGTAATCAGAAAAAATATGTAGAGAATCCTAAAAATAACCTTTCCATTGTATGCAATGCATTTGTACCTTATTTCAACAAATGTCAGCAGTATGCTACCTGATGAGAAAGTGCTTTTAATTCATGGAATGAGATTTGATAAACTCAGTAGGTGTTGACCTAGAGTGAATTGGAACAGCATCAGGAGGTTGTTCTTCGTAACCCATTTGATGAATCACCTTGGTCAAATCAGATTGCTTCCTTGGACTTCATTTCCTCTGTGTCTGAGGTGCAAAGATTGGACTTAAATAGTTCCTTTGGGTTCTTCTGGCTTAGTATTCTGTGACTCTCTCTTTCAAAACATAGCTTTCAAATGATTTTCAATTGTTGCCAGTAACTCTGCAAAATTTTTCACAAATTTAAAGTAAGTCTTAATACAGATATATATGTATATATAATATATACATGTATAATGAACTTCCTTGAGAAGGTTCAGTTTGACAGCATAAGACTATTTTCTGATCTGATTTTATTCCAACACTGAAATTAAATGACATTTCCAGAGTGCACACCAGCTGCATTGCAGGGATCAGTGATCTAAAAGTACTGTGGGAAGCAAAGAACACAGTGCTTAAATGTCCATTGGATGAGCCCCTAATGGTTACCAGTGAAAGGACCTGAAAATGAAATGCCTCAAAAATGGTGAGAAGGAAACCAAGTGCCATCTAAATACCTACTTGCCTGTGTGTGGGGGACAGGCTCCAGGATGACTGTGAACCAGTATTAGATAAATACTTGGAAAGGGGACACATTCAATTAGCCAGCCCATTATTTCACTTAAAAGCCAACGGTCAACTCTAAGCAAAGACCTTAGTGAATATGGGTTAGGTTTTCATTTACAGTATTGGACAGTTCTGTGGGCAGTGTGAGGCCAGTGCCTACTCATTCTAATCTGCTGAGGACGTTTTTCCCTAGTATCACCATGGGAGACTATCCTCAGGGAGAGCCATGGATGGAGCCAGATCCATTTTATTTGAACTCTAACTTCAGTCATAACTAAACACTGATTTCAATATTTTATAGAATCACAAAGGCTAAGAAGTTCATTACTAGTGATATGTTACTAATTATATCTTTTGGAAAAAAAACTCACTATTTTGTGTGTGTGTGTGTGTGTGTGTGTGTGTGTGTGTGAGAGAGAGAGAGAGAGAGAGAGAGAGAGAGAGAGAGAGAGAGAGAGAGAGAGAGATAGATCAGGGATTGAAAACAGGGGCATTCCACCTATGAGCTACATATCTAGTCCTATTTTATTTTTTATTTTAAAATAAGGTCTCATTAAGTTTTGGAGAGCCTCACTAAATTTTTGAGGCTGGCTGTGAACCTATAATCCTCCTGTCTCAGCCTGCCAAGTACTAGGATTACAAATGTGCACTACCACACTTGATATTGAAACTAGGACTGAGAAAATTTTTAAGACTGTATAAGAAACTTACAAATTAAACTTATAAGAAAGCAATGCTTAACAAAACTAGTGAGCAATGGATCTTTTTCCATAGACTTTTTTTAAAAGAGAAGTTTTTCTAAAAGACAGGCTGTTGGAAGCATATGGAGGTTGTTATGGCATTAACCTCAAAGATCATGTTTTAACCATGTGAATTTTCGAAGGGCGTTCACATTGGCTGTTGACTATATTGTGATGTTTTTTATTATGTTCAAATGTCTTAATCATGTTTTTTCTTCTCAGGATAATGTTCCATATGTACAAATATACTGTAAAAGCATGGAGAAAATTGATGGACTTAATTTACATAAACGGTGAGACATACAGACAAATATTATTGTACCTCTTTACATATCTATAAACAGTTCAGTGATTTGTCAGTGTGTCTTAACTAGTTGATGCAGGGATAAGACAAAATATATATTCTTTGATGTTTTACTCTTTACTGAACTACAGATAGAATACTCAGAAGGATAAAAAAAGAAATAGCCAATGAAAATCTGCATAAATGGAGCTTTTCTAAGAACATATATTTTGACTTGGATGCTATTATGATATCTTTAAGAATTGATCAACAAAGTGTATTTTTACTTGGATAGAGTATACCTCAAATCAGGATTTATTTGTTCAATTTTATCTTTTACTGTCTGTATGCTATATTGTAACTATTGTTCTTGTTTTTTTTTTTTTTTTTAATATATCTTTAGGGAAAACAACCACTAAGTTTAATGTTCCCTTATATCATTGCCTTTTAAGACTTAAGTAATGTATTTGAATCTTTCTTAAGTCTTTTATGCCTTAAATTAAGAAACATTTGAATTGTGTCTTAAAAGATAAATGGATTTGAATGCCAGTTGTAGAATCAAGTGACGAATGCTTGAGGAAATTGTGTAAGCAAAGTCCTATGGTGAGAAACCGCTGAGTGTATGGGGAAGGTAAGAAATACACAAAAAGGAAAAGTTTCACATTGGGGCCAGATTAGATTTGAACACCAAACAGAGCACTTTATCTCATAAGCAAGGGGAGGTACTGATGGTTATTCATCAAAGGAGTGGTGGCAAAGGCCACTGACCATTATTTTTGTAAAATACTAACAATGACATCTATCTTAGTATGATCACTCAGTAGTAATGAAAGAAGAAGTGTGTGTGTGTGTGTGTGTGTGTGTGTGTGTGTGTTGAAAGATAGGACTAAGTAAAAAACTGGGGAAGAAGCAAAGAGACCCTATTTTAATAGTGCAATTAAAATGGAAAAAATTGAACCCACCACATACTAGGGATATAACCTAGGACAAGTTTCTTCTAGGTCTTGTTTTTCTTGTTTATATCCTATAGGATTACTGTTAGAATTAAGAGATTGTAATTACAATTATTAGCGCCATCCCAGCTATATTATAGCTATTCAATAAGTGTTTATTATTATTACATAAGCCAACTAAAATGTATAATTGTATTTTGAGGGGTTTTAAGCATGTTTATCTTGTTTTTTATTGAAAAAATAAAATGTCATACTTCTAAGGTATAATATTATGTTTCAATATATGTGTATATTGTTGAATGACTAAATTAAGCTAATTAATAGATAGCCATCACCTCATCTATGTACCTTTTTATGGTACGAACACTTAAGTAGATTTAAAGCCCATATTCTTAGCAATTTTCAGATATGCGATACATATTTACTATAGTCATCATACTATATAATAGATCCCCATAATTTATTCTCATGAATATGTCTCAGTAAAGTATTTTTGTCTTTTCTCAATGAGACTTTCTTTTCATGACTGAGACATCTTGTTGAACAAAGGTAATAACACACACAACAAATGTTATTTCCACAACTATCCTCTTGGCCTTTTTCAGCTAAGAGTGCTTTGCTAAGGAGACTTATAGCAGAGAGGTCATAGTGAGAACTAGAGCTGCCTATACAACTAGGATGACAAGCTCATGAAGAAAGTCTCTACCATGCTTGAGAAGCCAAGCACGATTTACAGGAGACTGCTCTTTTCTCAGAGTGAGTCAAGCTTGACATTTCACTCATCCTGGAGTGCTTGCTAGACACTTGGCCCTCATTTATTGCCTTACATATCTTCAGTCAAGCCTGTGTACAAGATGGAATGGTGGGACTATTATTTATTGTACTTTCTCCTTAAAGGGCAGAGACCCTTTTATGATGAAGACTGAATAAGAGTTCTGTCATATTTCAATGTTTATAACTGACAATACTGGAATACCTACATATTAGAAACAAATGTGAGGCAGACTTTGATAACCAAGAAGGTTCATCCTACTTTTGTGATTGATTTTATCTTACCAATACCCAAGGATGATCATAATGCTGAATACAGTATATGCAACAGATACACATGGCACTGAAAGGTAGTAGTTATTCTGTTGTTTTTTTCTCCAAAAACAAACAAAAAAAAAAACCTAAACAACTAGGCATTTGTTATAGTCAGTTTCTGTGTTAAAGGACAGAAGTGAGATAAAAGGATAATTATTTAATCTAACATATTCACTAAACATTAGCCATAACCCAAGTCCACTACAAAGTTGTTGGAATTTAAACATGGTCATGCAAATGATTCTTCCCTCAAAATATTCCAAATAGAGAGAACCCATAAGAAACATGCCTGGTGAATAATAATAAGTAATTTGACAAGAATTTCTTTGATCTCAGGTTTATTTACCTGCTTGTCCTAAGATGCAACTCTGGCCATGTTTGCATACATCTTTGTGGTTGGGAGAATGTTGTTTGGGAAAGCTAATGCATTCCTTTTAATGAAGGCTGGTCATCTGAGACCCTTTGTTAAGAAGCACAGTAAACATTCCTGTGTTATTTATGTCAAATTTTCATCAGAGACATGAAAAGTTTTGGTGAGGAGGGAGGGAAAAACACTTAGATTTCTACATTCTATGTACAATATTGTGTTGAAATAATCATTTGAAGCTTTTGGTGTTAGTCATATTACAAAGAAGTGCCAATAAAAAATAAAAAGGGCAAAAAGTTATTTTAATATGCCGTCTTGGGATTTATGGGGAACCTCTGTATCTGTGATTGGTAATGGTAGTTTGAAATTAGTATTTCGGTGCTATAATTTCTCAGAGTCACTTCAGGGAAAAAAAGAAAGCAATATTTTATTCTGTTCAGGTTATCTATTAAAATTCTAGGGTTGACTCTTTCCAACTTTTCCACCTGAGGATTTGATGTTAGAATGCATTCGTTTTCCTAATAAAAAGGCTTCCAAAGAATGCTGTAGGGGTATCATCAGTTGCTTCTTTTACTTAAGAAGCTTGTCTCCTTCTGATTTCTGCCATAAAATGGAAGAGAAATCAGATTTATGTTTTAGTAAATAGATAAATGCTAAACCCAACTAAATTAATCCAGAAATTAATATTTATTTTTGTTAAATTTAACAAAGTATGTTGTATGGATCTCAATATTTTCACCTATGTCAATCTATTATTAATGCTATATTAGTAATAATTCTTAAGTTACTACTAGAAATTTATCACCTACTAAGTTACTACTAGGCAATGTACTGGTATGAATTTATTACTTGGAAAAAGCACATTAATATTTATACATATGTAAGCTTCTAGTTAACTTAAATTCTAGTAGTTCACTAAAAACATCAGGACATTCCTTTTAAGCCAAAAAAAATTAGGTATTCTCTAGTTCATAATGTACATATACAAACTTATCAAAGCCAGTCACTTCACTGAGCGTGGGAAGGTGGGGAAGTAGAGGGTGTGGGGGGGGGTCCTGGAGCTAAAGAGTACTGTCTGCATGTATGTCTCTATCACCCTGAACTTCAACAAGATATATGATTACAATGCACCAATAAAAAAATAAAATTATGAAAGGCAGGAAGGTTTAAAAAAAAAAGAGTTAATTGGTAAGTAAGGATAGAGCAGGTAAGAGAAGATACTTCTATGAAAATTTCCATTCTCGGGAGAATGTCTTATCAACTTGTTTGTATAGCAAATCCACTGGGGTAATTAATTCATTTACATAGACTTAAAAAAGAATCTGTGATTATTTATTATTGGTGGAAAAATCCGTGGATTAATTACACATACACTTAACCATGTAACAGGAGGAATATCTGTTAGAATCTCCTAAAATCTCTATATGCTGCTTATCTGACCTCAGTTGTCAGAAAGCCATGATGCTATCTGATTTCAAATGTGTTCAATCCATTGAAGTGGCTAAAATTCTTTCAGAACAAATAGATGGCTTCCTTCTTGTTCTGCTACCCATTGTACACACAGAATCATCCCTTTAGATGAGATGGTCATATTTGTGATATCTTTTTCTTTATTTTATTTTATTTCAAAGTGTGTGTGGAGGGGGATGCTGGGGATAAACTCAAGGAGATTCTATCTCTGAGCTATAACCCATGCCTTTATTATATTTTACTTTGAAACAGAGTCTTGCTAAGTTGCTCAGGGTGGCCTCAAACCTGAAATCCACTTGTCTCAGCCTCCCAAGATGGCTTACAGGTGTGTGACATTTACACTTGGCTTTGTTCCTTCTTTTTTTTTAAGTTGAGTTAGAATATTTTCTGTTTAAGGCAGAATATGGACATTTCTATTTCTGCCTAAGAGACAATATTTTGTCTGTGCCTCTTATCTCCATTTATATCTGCATGGACCAAGTCTATTGCTACAGGCTGATTGAAAACTAGAAGCAAAGTCATCAAAAGACTACTACTAGAAATATTTCTTACCAGAGCCAAACAACAAGAACAACAACAAAAAAATTTGAAGGAAAAAATGGCATTTTCCTTGTGGATTTATCAAAATAGTATTTCCTAAGGACCAAGTTGTTACACCTTCCTTCCTGCTGGATTACTTCCTTATCTATATCTATTGCAAAGTAATGGATTCTTTGGGCTTCCTCTAATGAATTTGTTATCCAGGAGAGTTATTCTTTCAACGAAAGAGGTGACATATGTGAGGACAATCTTTTGAGACTAATGTAAACTTTTTTTCTTGTCCAAGTATACTATTAAAGAATACTTAATCTCCTAAATAACTCTTTGGGCTAATTTGCCACTTAGAGGAGAGAATTACCAGAGGATGCTCTGATGGCCACAGCCCAAATTCAGTTAAAGAGGTTGTAACTAAATGACCTTTAGAAAACTGTGAGCTCATTGATGTGCAGGTTATTAATGAGACACTCAATTACATTGGGAAACCAATTTTAAAATATCATATTTTAATAAAATCAGCAATCTGATGACAGTAATAATATTAATAGATAAAATATGTTGGCCCACTGTGGTCTGACACTGTCTTAAGTGCTCTACCTATATTAGTTATATTATCAATCTTATGAGTTAAGTATATATATATATATATATCTTTCCATTTTAAAGATAGGGAAAGTGGAGAGGTCAAATAAATTAGTATACTAATAACAATCATGAACACTTACTCACTGCTTATTTTTCCAGGCTTTGCACATTAACTCATTTAATCTACAATAACAGCCTCTGAATAGGTAGGTAATATTCTTTATCTCAATTTTAAGATGAGGAAATAGAGGCACAGATAAATTGAATGATTGCTCAGAGTTTTAACTAGTAAGAAATGCTGGTGGTCTGTTTCCTCTTACCAGACCATCACCCTGCCTCTACCTCTCTGCACAAGCAGTTAGTTATCCAGTGACTTGTGGCTGGCTAGTGGCAGCGATGGGCCTTTCAGTCAAGTCTGTGCTCTTAACTGCTCTGTTTTGCTCTACTGCCCCTTAAGTCTTGCATTCTTTATTGCACACACAGCCTAGGAGAGAAGTGAATAGAGATCATCCTTGTCTTTAGTTTTTACAGTTTTATAGAGAAGCTGCTTCCTCTCTAGAAAAGGAACCTATGAGTTCAAGTAACACAGCATGATTGCCCTAAAGGATCATTCTGGGATTATTATCGATCTCTCCATAACCTCAAAAACTTTGGTTCCCATAGCTCTTAGGACTCCTGGACTCCTAAATGATTCTTATTAACTCTGGCTATCAAAATAGTCAAGAGGTCTCCTACCCTACTCAATATATGTGTAGATTTCTTTCCTCTAAGAAGTATTAATAAGTAATTAATATTTTTGCGGTACTGGGGATTGAACCCAGGGGCATTCTACCTCCAAGCTATACCCCCAGTCCTATTTTTTATTCTTTATTTTGAAACAGGGTCTCATTAAGTTGCGGAGTACCTCACTAGGTAGCTGAGGCTGGCCGCGAACCGGGATCCTCCGGTCTCAGCCTCCCAAATGCTACAAGCATGCATCAGCATGCCCGGCTAAGTAATTAATAAGAGGCTAGATATTGCCGAAGATTTTCTCCCATCACTAAGAAGAGATGAGTGCTCAACTGATGACTGGAAATTGATGAGAACAAACCTGCCATAGGGAATAATAACAGTCTTAAAGTACACAGAATCCTTTCCTTTCTTTGTTCTTTTTTTATACTTCTATTTGGTACATTGTAACTTTACATCATACTAGGGCACAGAGTGATAGAAACATACATGCACACAACTCTTGGAACACATCCATCCAGGTCCCATCTCCTTCCCCCTCCCCATGCCTGCCTTTGAGATTGGAGTTGGTAACACATATGTATATGGAATACATAGGTAGTATAATTTAAAGTGCTACACTCTTTATGTCTCCATTCTCCCTCCTACTTTCCCTAAACCACTCCATTGGAAACTCTGCTCTTCTACTTGATGCTTTCCTTATTTCTAAATTCCTATCTAGAAACATACAACTACTTGCTTTTTTTTTTTTTTTTTTTTTTTTTGAGACTGACTAGTCTCACTTAGCATATTATTCTCAAGTTCCATCCATCTTATTGCAAATAACATGATTCTGTTTTTCTTTATGGCTGAGTAAAATTCCATTTTTTGCATATACCACTGTTTTAGGATCTGTAGAAGGACACCTAGGCTAGTTCCATAATTTGGCTATTGTGAATTTCGCTGCTATGAACATAGATATGCTATAATATTCTGACTTCAGTTCCTTTGGAAAGATGCCCAGAGGAAGTATAGCTGTGTTATACGGTGGTTCCATTTCCAATCTTCTGAGATACCTCCACACTGATCTCATTAAGTGGCTGTACTAATTTCCAGTCCTACCAACAGAGTTCCTATTTTCCCACATTCTCATCAGTATTTATTATTGTTTGTGTTCTTGATGATTGCCATTCTAACTGAAGTTAAATCTCAATGTAC
>PVLC010007996.1:40334-60710 GCA_004027655.1 Graphiurus murinus
GTACTGGGGATTGAACTCAGGGGCATTCTACCTCCGAGCTATACCCCCAGCCCTATTTTTTATTCTTTATTTTGAAACCGAGTCTCACTAAGTTGCGGAGTGCCTCACTAGGTAGCTGAGGCTGGCTGCGAACCCGGATCCTCTGGTCTCAGCCTCCCGAATGCTGGGATTACAAGCGTGCGCCACCACGCCCGGCTTCAATGTACTTTTGATTTGCATTTCTCTGATTGATGGTATGACATAAAAAAATTTAATGATGAGTCCAAACTTTGATTTAAATATTCTGTCAATCAAATTTAATATACTGAATAAAATATATGTTGGATACAAAAATAATACTGAAAGAAAAATGAAGAGGAAAAGAGACTTTTGACAGAATAAGATACTAAAAACTATGCTAAGTTTATGGTTAAAAAGACCTGAAGTGCTACCATTGAAATGATATTAAATGAGAAATTAGATGTCCAAGTCTTCTCAAATGTTAGGATTCATATCTATGGATAAAATACTACTATATTTTTATATTTCACTTGCATTAAAGAAAAATATCAGTTTTCACAATATTTTTCTTCTTAGTTCACAGAGATATCCTCTTTTTTTTTTTTTCTGAGCTCCTATAGCTCATGTGATTCACCTGAACTATAATATATTATTGTTATATACTGTAATATATTATTATTATTATTTACTAACTGTATACTATTATACCAGTTTATTCAACTTCATTGTAAGCTATTTAAGGGTTGGGTCTATGAATTCCACCTCTTTATAGTCCCAGTTCCTTGCCCAACCTGGGCATTCAGTCACTGTTGACGGATTGACACTAGGGCTTCATTAGGGAGGTATTCTTATAAAATTAATACTTTACAAACATATCAGTGGACTTCAAGCTTATTGTTTACTGACTGCTAATAAAGACTGCCTTAAACAGGAAACCCTGCTTCACACAAATAGTTGTATCTAATTATAGAAATGTAAATATGATGATGGATACAATTACTGAAATGATTGCCAGCTAACACTGCTTATTCATTGCATAATCACAGTAGCCCTATTCTCTTTTCATTTTGTAAAAGCTTTTATCAGTACATTGTAATTATATATCACAGTGAGATTCAATCTGATACATTCTTATATGCACATACTACTTGGTGTATTTTCCTGTGTATCCTACCCCTCTGCCCCCTCTTCCCTCTTTGAACATGCTAATGAGATAGCACCATTTGGGGACATAACATTATTTCAACTTTTCCCTTCGTCAAGCCTTGCTTTTCTCTGCTCCACCTCCCTCCCCCAGTCCTCTTCCAATATTCAACTCATCTCTCTCCTCATTTATCTGAACTTTTGTTTCCTATTTTCTCTCTAGCTTCCACATATGAGAAAAAACATGATCCATGGCTTTCTGAGACTTACTGATTCCACTTAGCACAGTATTACTTATTTTCATATATTTTCCTGCAAATTAGATAATTTTGATTTTCTTTATGATTGTGTAAAACTCCATTTTGAGTATATACCACATTTTCTTTATCCATTCATCTGTTGACAGGCACCTAGGCTAGTCCCATAATTTGACTTTTATGAATTATGCTGCTATAAACATGGGTATGCTACAGTAGTCTAACTTTGATTCCTTTGGAAAGATACCAAGACTGGTATAGCTGAGTCCTATAGGGGTTCGATTCCTAGTCTTTTGAGGAACCACCATACTGATCTTCATAGCGGTTGTACTAAATTACAATCCCACCAACAGTGTTTAAGAGTTTCTATTTCCCCCATTCTTTCCAACATTTATTATTGTGTTCTTGATAATTGACATCCTGACTGGAGTTAGATGGAATCTTAGTATAGTTTTGATTTGCATTTCCCTGGTTGCTGGTACTGAATACTTTATACATTTGTTGGTCATTTGTAGTTATTCTTTTGAGAAGTATCTATTCAACTCACTTGTCCATATTGGATTGTTATTTGTTTTTCTGGTTTAACTTTTTTGAGTTCTTTATATGTGCTAGATATTAGCTCCCTATCAACAGAATAGCTGGCAAAGACTTTCTCCTATGCCATAGGCTCTCTTTTCGGAGTCTCTATTATTTTCTTTGCTGTGCAGTATCTTTTTAATTTGATGCCATCTCAGATTGAACCCGGAGGTGTTCTACCTCTGAGACATACCCCAGTCTTATTTTATTTTTTTACTTTGAAATAGGGTCTCACTAAGTTGCTGAGGGCCTAAGTTACTGAGGCTAGCCTGGAACCTGCTATTCTCCTTTCTCCATGGTATTTTTAATAAATACTGCATTTACATTGGGAATCATATGATAAAGAACCAGTATCATTTTGGATGACTTCTCACAAAAATTAAAGATAGGAAGGCATCATTCTACACTCATATGATCAAAAATAATTGTAATGCTAATCCTTTTCCCCTGGGAAGTTTCACTTTTTCACAGTAACTTGATCTGAGCAAGAATCTTTTTAATCTACCCTGGAGTTTGGGAGAGGATCAATACAACATGAAGATTTCAGCTATATATTAGGACAGTGGAAAGAATATTCTGCTGAATCTGGAGATCAGATTTGAAATCCTGGCACTGTTGACAGTTTCCTGTGTGACACTGGGTAAATAATACTTACATAATAATCTCTTCCAAAAATAATAATCCTGTGATGCCTTGAGATCTAAGTTTTGCATTCTTTCCTCTACCTTCAGTCCCACATCTGCTATTTCTCTTTCATCCTGGAAAATTACATTGCTATCTAAGAGTTTCATGCTTTGGAATGAAAATGTCAGGTTCATAAAGAAAACAATCTACAGTTGAAATAGCCTTTGGTGCTGTAAAGAGCTGTAGAGTCTCAAGGGATATAAAGTAACTGTGCAATAAATGGTCTTGGCAGCTTATGTGTCAGGCAGTTAGCTAGGTCAAAGTGGGTGCTTTATTTGATCCTATTTGCCTATTTTCCTCTTGTTTGCTTTTATTTGCTTTAAACATGTTCTTAATACACATACTCAAGTCAGAAATCTGATGCCTACTTCTTAATATCCATTATATTGGGTAATTTATTTTTATTTTTGCAGGACTAGGGATTGAACCCAGGGGCATTCTACCTCCAAGCTACACCTCCAGTCCTATTTTGTGTTCTTTATTTTGAAACAGGGTCTCAATTAGTTGTGGAGGGCCTCACAAAGTAGCTGAGGCTGGCTGTGAACCTGCGATCCTCCCGTCTCAGCCTCCCAAGTACTGGGATTACAAGTGTGTGCCACCATACCCGCCTTATATTGGGTAATTTATGTGTTCTCTTTGAGACTTAGTTCTCCTTTCTAAAATAAGGATAATAATATCCGGCTAATAGAACTTTCACAAATGTTTAAACACTATTTAAGAATATTTATACACTACCAAATATTTTTTAAGTTCAAGGAATGATAATGAAAAAAATGCCTCCACAAGAATAAACAGAAGATTTAAAGAAGATCCAGTAACTTCTTCAGGTCTTTTTTAGGGGAGAGGGCCTAGAGGTTGAACTCATAGGCATTATATCTCTGAGTTATATCCCCAGCCATATTTTATTTTTTCTTTTTAAGAAGAATCTCCCTAAGTTGCTGAGGGACCTTGCTAATTTGCTGAGGCTGGCCTCGAACCTGCAATCCTCCTGTCTCAGCCTGCCAAGTACTGGGATTATAGGTAAGTGCCACCATGCTCAGCTCAGGTGTTTATTCTTAAATATTTTATTATATAGTGTTCCAATTAAAATCTGCATTAACATATTTTAAATTAAGATAGCTTCAAAATTTTATGGACTTATTCCTAACCTTGGACCATTAAACAAGGCTTACCTTATCAAAGGGGAATCATTTATCTGTGTGCAATATATTCAATTTGTAAAAGAAAAAGCAATAAGCTGGCACAACTGCCACTATATTCACTACAAAGATTATAATAGTATTTTCATCATGTCAATATCATATTTCAATAATGATCATTCTTCCCAAATTTATTAAGCTTTATGGCTCATTTTTCTCAGAATGTGTCTATTACATACTGAGGAATGTTCATTACCTATATCTTTTCTTGGGGATGTTGTGAAGGGCTGTAGAGTAATTATTCTTTTCTACTCAAAGGATATTAAGAGTGACCTAGGACAAATGTACATCTATTGGAATAGGAGAAGTAGGAAAAAATGTAAGTACATACAGAGAAAGAGCACCCTTTCTTCTTTTGGCTGAAACTTCTTTATCTTCAAAAGGAAAAAAACAAACAAACCAAGTAAAGATCATTTATTTATTTATTTATTTTCTTTCTTTTTTTAAATTTCAGATTGAACCCAGAGTCATTCTACTTCCAAGCTACACCCCCCAGAACTTTATTTATTTATTTATTTATTTATTTATTTATTTATTTATTTATTTATTTATTTATTTGAAACAGGGTCTCACAAAGTTGCTGAGGCTTTCCTCAAACTTGTGATCCTCCTGTCTCAGCCTCCCAAGTACTGGGATTACAGGTATATGCCACTACAACCAGCTAGAAATTTCATCATTTTGCACAATTAAGATTTAGCCATGGAATATGAGACTAGTATTTCTACAGCTCACCTTGTTCCAATCCCAATGCTTCTGAGGTCTATGAAACCAGAGACAGCATGAATTTGTTGTTTCCTTGGACACCCCAGCAGTCAGGTCAGGATAATCCAGAAATTCAGCAGCCTGTCTTCATGAGAAAGCTTCACAAGTGAAATGTGTGACTAAGGTATCAAGACCCTTCAGGAGGAAATAATGCCAAAATAAGTAAGGATATTAAGAAGGAATTAATCATTTCCAGCTTTCTTCTCAAGGCTGGCTGGAGAAGCAGTAGCTGATATTTGGCTATTCCAAGGTTTGTGGTTAGGCCCAGTTGAGATATTTTAACAAGGTTAAGCAGTACTGACAGACACTTGCAATTGGAGACTGTAGTATGTGTTTATAAACTATGATTCAACTAAAAAATGAGGGCAGAGAAAATTTACAGAGAGCTTAATGATAAAATACCCAACTTACGATTGCTAAGCAAAAGTCTCTGAAATTATCCAATTTAAAAAAATGAAGTGCTTTGTCCCATGAAGTGTTTCAAAGTATTTAATATGTGAGCTAATTAAATATTATAATAAAAATAACAAATGACATGCTGAGGTGGGTAGTTTGCATATAAAAAACTACTGAGTCTATGATTAATCTTCTAAAGTTGAGGAGGGGCAGAATCTGTAGAACCTAAGGAGACATATCATTTCTATTCCTAGTCAAATCTTTATCAGAATGCAAAACAATTCCTACTAGTGCATTTGTGACACTTAACCTGAATTACTTCTCTAAAATTGTTTTATGCTCTCTACAGTAAAGATGAATTTTCACAATATAACTCAAAGTTCAGGTCTAAAATATTTTGCTACCCCAGTTTTACCACTGGCCTAATATTTTGAACCTATCATTCTTTTGAGGTAAGGTCATGATAACTACAGAAATGCCTTTCTGAAAAACAGATAACTTTAGAAAAGTTAACACATTAATAAAATCCCTGGAATTTACCTAACACCTCATAGTTTATAATAAATTCATATTTAATGTCAAACCAGGAAGATAAATATTTCTAATCAATAATGTTCACGTCAAGGACACGACTCCTCTGATTTTGTTTTTCCATAGTGAAATGTTTTTTCTGGACTTTTAAAAATTTGTCAAATTTACATATCTGTCTGTGGACAAGGTTTATCATGACATTTCTGATGCTGTGTCAAGTGAATAGATTCTCTCCTGAGACACTGTGGGCTGAAGGTTCTAGAAGGCTACATGTGATCAATCTGAAGTCCCACCAGCACCTAATGTATGCTATGAGTTGTTTATTTGTTATGAACACACACACACACACACACACACACACACATCCTCACACATGCACTGCACATGTATACAATATTACTTTTAGAGTAGATTTGTGACATGCAGTTAATTTTTTATTTTTTTTATTTTTGCGGTACTGAGGATTGAACCCAGGGGCATTCTACCTCCAAGCTACACCCCCAGCCCTATTTTTTTATTCTTTATTTTGAGATAGAGTCTCACTAAGTTGTGGAGTGCCTCACTAGGTAGCTGAGGCTGGCCACGAACTCGGATCCTCCAGTCTCAGCCTCCCAAATGCTGGGATTACAAGCATGCGCCACCATGCCCGGCTGCAGTTAATTTTTTAAAGAAAGAATTACTATAAATAACCTAATTCCATCACTGAAAATTAATCACTATCCTTATTTTTGTCTTTATCCTTGTAGATTTATAAAAATATCCATGCATATTCAGGTAACATCTTGTCACTCACATTTGTCACTAATAGTATATTTTGAATATTTCCATAATTCAATTTTTCATTAAGTTGAAATTCATAAAATGTTCACTGAAGTTTTCTATGTTCCTAGAAAACGCAGAGAAGGCTCACTACAGAACTCAGCCCAATCAGAGTTCAGCTGTTTTCATCTGAAGGAAAAATGAATGGTTATACTAGACCAAGGACTTCCTGGAGGAGGTCATCTGTCCCAGGGTGTTCTGTCACGATCCCATGTGACAGCAGTGTCACATGGCATGACTAAGCATTATTTATTCATTTGTTTTTTAATATGAAAGATAATGACCTACTTTAATTCTCTGTAATACATTTTGAAAATGATTTCTCTCTCACTCTCCCTCTTGGTCTCTTATTCTCTGCCCTACTGGACAAATCTTCCCAAGACCTAAGTTTTCCCATCTATAAAATGAATGTGTCAGCCAGATATTTTTAAAAGCCTTACAACCCTTGTAGTTCCACTTTCTGAATCAACTTTTAGCCTGCCATTTAAATATAATAGCCTAATTCTTTTCATTAGAGTCGAACAATCACTCCATCCTTTTAAAACTTCATAAAGTGAGTACTGTGGCCAAAGCCAAGGCTGAGGCAGGAGTGTTAGAAATAACTTTTTATAACATTAAGAAAAAGGCACGTGTTCAAAAATTGCTTGGCAATGCAATTTTACTTTTTTGCAAAAAAGGGTGCCCCCACATATACAAGAGAGAGCACACTTGAGGAAGCACCTGGCAGGTCTTATATCCCTAACGCAAAACCCCTCCTGCGCTGAATTCCTATTGGTGGGAGTTACAACTTCACATTCTTCCTGGTCAGCTACAGGGGAAGTTGGGGGAGGGTCAGCACCTACAATCTCTTGAGATGCTAATTTTGTGAAGGAATCCAAGCATTACAAGATGGCAAATTACAAGATGGCGGTTAAAATCAAATTACTCCTTTGACAGAAAAGATACAATTATTTTTCTCACAGGAGGATCACAGGTTTGAGGACAGTGCTTGCTAACTTAGTGAGACCATGTTTAAAAACAAACAAACCAGGGATATAGCTCAGTGGTAAAGCATCCCTAGGTTCAAGCCATAGTACCACAAAAACAGCAACAATAATAACCACAAAACTACACACACACACACACACACACATACACACATTCATGCACTCACAAAAATCCTGTAATTTTTGCTCGCATAGTTTTCTAGTATTCATTGTTAGGACTATGATTTTGCAAATGTAGCTGCTACATGAAGAATTTCAGGGTCTCACATTAATGCAAACCCTTAATCTACATTATTCATTAATACATTCTGGTTTTTTTCATCACCAAATTCTTAGACATTGGCTTATGGCAAAGTCTTCTACTTCTGATCTTCTCAGATCCATTTCTAAGATAGTTCTAACAAAGCTTGAACTGACTTCTAGGTCTTCCAATTCCTCCCACAGTCCTCTTTCCACAGTATCATGCTGCCGTTCTGATGCTTATTTGCAAAATTATTTTTCTGACAAGTTCTCCAAAGTTTTTCTTTATTTAACCCTAAAGAATGGTGCTAGGCAATCATGTTGTTCCTTTCCATCCTCCTGACCTTTAGATTTTATACCAAATGATTTCCTGGAAGTGAATTCTACCACACCTAATACATTTTTTCCAAAAGTCATTAACTTGTTCTACCTTCTGAATTCAACACGACTCACAGGTTTTGTAAAAACCCCTTGAGGAATTGCTAAATGTCTCAGACATTTCAAAGATGTTCTGGGTCAAATTACTATTTAGAAAGAGGACACTTAAATTAGAGGCGAGCAAAAGAGTTGAAAATCAACTAATTTACTCCCTGAAGGAAGCAGGGATGTCTCAATTATATGAAGTATCAGGTCAGGCTTCTCTGGAGATTTTACAATGACATATGATTTCAGTGTCCCTGAAAAACCAAGCCTTTATGGATGACCTAATTTAGTTATAAAAATAATTGCTGTAAAGGGCAGTATTCACCTTAACATTAGACTAAATCATGGACTTTTTAAAATTCATTAGTGCATTTAACTCACTTAGAAAGCAGACTACTTACTTATGGGACCTCCTCAACTCCTCTTTCTCATTTTTTTTTCTGCTTCAAATCCTGTTAAACTTTTAAGTTCACAAAATCTTCCTTAATCAGAAGTGCTTATTCTCACTCAGTAAACTATATGGCATTTCATTCATTTTGTACCACATGGGTTTTGTCATCATAATAATTAATTATGCTTCCATATTTTTATCCCTTGCTACTTGTAAGCAACTTTATGCAAGAAACTGAGTTGACTCTCAATCCCGAGAGGCCAACATAGGTCCTGGAGTATGGTAGTGGTTCAGCAGATGCCCAGATTTTATGGAGCAAATTCTCTTTTGTGACTTTTTCTGCTCACCATGTCACTCTGAGAAATGTTTTGAAACATTTGGGTTAATGGTAATTACAAAAATGAATGTTCTCTTAAGATCCATGCCAAGGGATTCAAAATCGTCCTATTTGTGTTTAAAGGAATAGAAGTTACCAAGTTTCAAGTTGGAAGCTGAAAAGGAGGATCAGCTGATTTGGTATGTGAGGAAACAAAATTCATAAACTATTTAAACCACCCAACCGAAACACAAACAGGAGTGGGCTGTTGGGTATTTACATTAGTCTTAACGTTCATTTCTTTAAATGTGGAACTCATGGTAGCTCAGTTTCCAAAAAGTGATAATTTACCAGCAGTCACGTTTGTCTGTAGGGCAGGAGGCTTGGCAGTGCTTAGAAGGGAGATTAAACAAAGAGAAATGAACAAATTACCCAAGTGTCAACCTCAACATATTTATTTGATTTAATCAATCTCAGGCCACTTTGGACTTCCTCAACAAATAAAGGCACAAAGGCTGAGCTGGGTCAGTCATCCTTCTTGGTTTTTGTCTTAGGGGATTTATTCTGCTCACATGCAAAAGAATGTAAAGTTGGCTTTTCCAATTTGTACTAAAGCACTTAACAATGTGAATCAAATCCATAAAACATTGGCTGAAACTTTAAGCTTTAAAACGAACCCTGAAGGAATTCAAATAAAGGCTGTGTCCTCAAAGGATCCCTTACATTACAGGCACATTTTACATCTGCCAACAAAAAGTCTACTGAACTACAGGCTGAAACCATGCAGTCATGAAAGTGATAGTTCACTATGTTTTTTAAGACCATAAATCCTGTGTGTGGGGTTGGGAGAACATCAAAGTAAACAATAAATGAACTACATCCTAAGTTCCACATTATCAAAAAACGATCGGAAGATACTCAAAATATCACTATCAACATCTCATTTGTTTATCAAATAGCTTCTGAGTTCAGACTCTCCTCCCATAACTGCTAGGGCAGGAAACTAACTCATTACCTGCCAGAGAAGTCTATGCTATCTTTAAATTAATTTATTAAAATACTTTGTCAATATTAGTTACCTTGAAATTTTTATCCATGATGCAGTTATATTTCTCATGAAATTAGATTTCTTATTCTGTCCACATGAAAAACTTTCCAGTAGAAGAAACTTATAACTTCCCATCTATTTAGGCTAAATGCCATTCATTTCAATTGTTTCTCTATGTGATTTCAAGGATCTTCACTATTATTATCATTTGATCATTTGTCTCCTAATAAAGTATTTCTATGTTTGCAAAGCTCAAACTTATATACAAAGTACAACACGTCTTTCCTAGGGTTTATTTTTCGGGTTGCCTTATTCACTGATGTTTCTTTTTAAAATATATTATTAATTAATATGGGTTGAATTCACAAGAGAAAAATACAGAATTTTTAGTGATTAACCCAATGAAAATGTGCATAATAATCATAAAATAGTAACAACTTGTTGCATATGTGTTAGCATTTTTATTATAAATAAGAATTATTGTAGAAATTTTAGTTTTACCAAAGTATGTTAGTTATAATGCCACAACTAAACCTATCATGATTTTCCTCATAATTCTGTAATGAGATAATAAGCACCTTGAAAAATAAACAGCTATGAATAGCAAAGGATATTCAAATGGAAAAAAGGATGTACATTTGAATGTATCTTTATAAATTAAAATGTAACACTAGATAAAATAGATATGCAAAATATCAGATATAAAATAGAATAGACCAACATAAATTATATATATCATATATATATTATATATATTACATATATATATTATATATATATATGAAAACATATCTGCAAATCAATAGGGAGCTTGGGGTTTAATAAAAATTCAGGAAGTTAGGGAAAAAATAACTTCTCATGATATGCCCTAAGTATTTAAGGTTAAAGTGTTAAATACATAAAAATAAATATAATTAGTTTTCTGAAACCTTATATTTTATAATATTTGTAATCAAATTACCTAAACACTTTCAACTTCCTTCTTATTATCTCCAACTATTATGGTAGATTTATGAAGTAGACTAGCAAGATATTATGTAGACTTTCAAGATGATCGAGGTCCCTGCCGACTATTGTGATGGAAAGCAAGAAAATTAATATATCTCATGGTCAAAACAATAATTTTGTGTTGTCTGGTTCATATAAAACATTTTCTCTTTATTGGTAGGTGTGGAGAAGAATACATTCTCCAGATACATAACAAAAAACCAAGTGTCAGAGATGTCTTAACCACTTCCAATAAGGCCGCCCCCCCCCCCAAGTTGGGAAAGCTGCAATTAGTCCCACCATTTTGTGAGGATGACCATATTTCCACATTATCTGCCATCTGAATTTGCAGGCCTCATACAGCTGAATCAAATGGTGGATCTGCAGTCCCTTCTGTGATGTGGCATTGTTGACTTATTCTGTTGTTAATTTGAGGGGAGTTTCAGGAAATTTCTCAGCAATCCTCCCTCTCTTCCCACCTTTTTGTTTCTTACTCTTTTTTATATATTTTTTATTGGTGCTTTGTAGTTTCACATTATAATGTAGTTCAGATTGATAGTGACATACATACACACAGCATTTAGTGTCCTTAGTAATTCTTACCATGTAAGCATTTACTCCACAGTCACAATAACATACAGATTCTGCCAGATGCTAATATAGTCATCCCAATTATGACCTTAAGACCAGGGAATTGACCATAGGAAATGTCCGCAGATCTGGTGCACACATGATGAGATATATATGGACTTAACATTCTAAACACCATGGTTGCCACATCAACCTTGTAGGTAAATCCAGGTTCCGTGCAATGAATAAGTGCTGGCACCTATCATTTCTCATTCTGGAATCTGATCCACCCTGATTAAATTAAGTTTCCTAGCTCAGTGCACCATTTCCTACAGTCAACTTTGGCAGACACCCAGCAATGATATTCTCAATAACACCAGTGTTTCTCTCACGTATGCATTCATATTGCCATAGTGAAGAATATGTCCTGCAGGTCTTTCCAGGGAATACATGGCAAGTGATTGGTTCTTCAGTCTCACAAGTTAAATCCATTCTATCCTGCCCACCTCCCCATGCCTTCTGAACTTCTTCCACAAAGTTTTAATTAAAAAATTCTTACATTTCAACCTCATTTGCAGTATACCATTTTCATTTTGTCTATGCTCTAAAAAAAAATCCCAGCAATGACTTAGGACCATCTCTGAGTGTCCTCATCATAACACTGTCATAATGTTAAACATAATGTTAAATTTTCAGGCATGGGGGGTATTCTTCCATGTAAATAAACATTTACTAATTTTCTACCCTATCTTCAGCTCTTCCATCCTTTCCTAATACTTTCAGGGATCATTCCTTCATAGATTAGTTAGAACTTGAAACACTTAAAAAAGCTATCTTCTATCTGAGTAAGGACTACATTTTTGTTCCCTTATGCTGAACTTGACACCAGTAATTTTACTACAGGCAACCAGGGAAGATAGAATTGAATCAGGGGAAGAAGATCATCATCTCGCAGGATCTCCACCTGAGATGATGTATTTATGTAGTCTTTTCTAGCAGGGAGAATGGGGTGACTTCTTGCCAAAAGGATTTAGTAGTTCTCAGACACGTATATTCAAATATTTGTATTCTCAAGTTTCAAGGTCTAACTCCTTTTCTATTTCAGACTTGACTTTAACATAGGAGACTCACTACAGTTCTGCATTTAGTCTCTTGCAATTCGGTCACCCAAATAATTGAATTCTGAGTTTGATTTTAAGAAGTCTACCCTTTGGCTTCAAGAAATGAGGGTATATTTAAATGCTATGTGGAAGCCTTCCAGCTTTCACTGTCTTCCCTGGGC
Organism: Graphiurus murinus; assembly: GCA_004027655.1. Lineage (NCBI taxonomy): Eukaryota > Metazoa > Chordata > Mammalia > Rodentia > Gliridae > Graphiurus > Graphiurus murinus. The sequence continues at coordinate 52,945 of PVLC010007996.1, forward strand.
TGATTGTTGGCTGATTAAATCAGGCCCTTCTTCTTAAAGGCTTATAGGGAAATGAAAAAAAAAAAAAAAAGTCAGCCAACTCCATCATACATAAAATTACCATTGCTCTCATATCTTTCAAGTGCCAGAGTTGTTATATAAGCCAGCCATTCTTCATCATCCAATCCACCTGAGTCTTAGCATGTCAGGGATAATTACCCTTTCTTTACTGCCAACAGTGGAGCCCTGTGGCCACTGATTGATGAGCGATGGATTTAATTCCAGTATCTATCCCTAGGATCTAATTTCTAGGCCCATTTCCATTGTCAGCTCCCTCAGTTTGAGTGCTTCTGAAAACTGACCCTAAGGCAAGCACCTTACAATCCCAGGTAGCAAAAGTGCAGAAGTGGACAAAGTGAGACAGAGAAGGTGGTACAGCCAATGAAGGATAAGTTAATGAGCTGGCTATGATTATGGAGAACCAGTTTTTAATTCTTCTGGGACCCTCTTAGAAACAGTATTGAGTGCACCTCAGAATTATCTCGAGTGGATGTAAGTCCTGGGGGAATGAATTAATCAACTCCTATGCCCTATTATTTGAAGGGTTTCTTCAGTGCTACTAATTCCTCAATACTTAGACCTCATGTCTGAATGTGTCAGAGAAGCCTTCTCTGTCTTTCAAAAGGCAAAGTAGGGAAGGAGTCTTTGAGGTACCCTCTTGTTTGGAGGCACAGGAAGTGTATCATTATGGGGTCAAAGGAAACTCATCATGGTCACCCCCAAATCAGATGGGCAAGAGGGAACTTATCTTGGTACAACAGGATTTTTAGTTAAAATTGATGACTCTCCTATCAATCCCACTTTGTAAAAGTAGCTTTTGGTTCATGATTTTTGCAGGGCAAATTCCATACTCCTTAGCAAGTTGTGCATAACCATTTTAAATTGGCTTCTACTTACTCTTTAAGCCTCACATATATGGAAATTCAGTTCCTAAATACTTTACTAACTAGTCATATAAATGTTCTTGGTGTCCTCAAGTGTCTGTTCTTTCATAACTTCCCGACTTAGCACATGCTATCTTCTCTGCCTGACATATGTTAACTTTTTCCACCCTTTTTACACAGAATAAACTTAAAATTCTTGATGTGGCATTCAAAGCCCTGGATATGGGCTTCGTTGCCTTGGCATTGCTTTCCAGAAGTTTTTCAGCACTTATTTTTTATTTTAATTTCAGCAAAATGGTCATATGTGTTATGAAGCACTGAGTCTTCCATATCTACCTCCCTCAGACTGAGTCATTTCAGTTTTATCCTTACAGAGTGATTTTACATATTGCTATTATGGTATTTATGCTATGCTATGATTTTCTGACATCTGCATTAGAATACATGCTGCTACTAATATGAAATTGAAGTTATCATTCAGTTGAACTAAAGTGTATTAAAAACCTGCATCCAGCCGGGCGTGGTGGCACACGCTTGTAATCCCAGCATTTGGGAGGCTGAGACCGAAGGATCCAGGTTCGCGGCCAGCTCAGCTACCTAGTGAGGCACTAAGCAACTTAGTAAGACTCGGTTTCAAAATAAAGAATAAAAAATAGGGCTTGGGGGTATAGCTTGGAATTCAATCCCCAGTACCACAAAAACAAAACAAAACAAAACCCTGCATCCATTGTTTTCTTCTTCTTCTTCTTCTTCTTCTTCTTCTTCTTCTTCTTCTTCTTCTTCTTCTTCTTTTTCTTCTTTCTTTTTAAAATTTCTTTTCTAAGAAAGCTGCCATGCCCAACCATCTCATCATTTTACTTGTTTCTTCTTTTTCCATCAGGGTCCATGCAAAGCTCAAGATAGGCTGAGATCTAAATATAAAGAATTTTAAAAGGGAATTCATATATATATATATATATATATATATATATATATATATATATAATTTTTCTTCTATTAGAGTTCAAGATTCATCATGGTAAGGACTTTGTTTTAAATCACCCTGTATCTCCAATTCCTAGGACAGTAGGACAGTATGCAGAATAATGTAGAAAATTTATAAATCTTTATTGAGTCAATGCATAGTTTAACTTTCAATTAATCTGGGTTTGAAACAAATGTGTCTTTTATTTATAGATAACCACATATACATTGAATGATCCTCCCACTAAAACAATTATTTTTTAAATGCAATAATTTGGTAAGCTTGAGTAAAATAAGAAATTATTAAAGGCTTAACTAAAGTCAAGGTAGCAATCAGACTTATGTGAATTCTCAACAACAGCAATAAAGAATACAGAGGGACATCACTTTCAATGTTTTGAGGGAAAATTGCTAAAAACCTAGAGTCATATAGTGAGTTAACACGATTTCACAAAAGGAAATGGGAAAAAAAAGCCTTTTGAGGCAATCAAAAACTGGATTTGCTACAAGCATACACTTTGAGAGGACTCTAAAAGTGTATCTTGAACAGAATGAAAATTGCCTTTGAGGGAAATCATGACATTCATTAGATGGACAGAAAGTTAAAGAAGTAAAAAGTGGTAAATATGTGAGTGAATCTGAATAAACCTTGACTTCATGAAATACTAATGTTTTGTAGATGCAAAAGTTTAAAAATAATGGCAAAAAGTGTGAAGAGTTAAAAATTTTGTCATTTGAGTTATATCCTTGGAAAGATATTAAATTTACATTTGTAGAGATTGAATATGTATATTAAGTTTCTAAAATAAATAAAAAATAATTGATCCAAACTGAGACAAGTAAAGAGAAGAAAATAATTCAAAAACAGGGAAGTCAAATACAAAGTACTTGGGAAATTGAAATAGTAAACACAAGCAAAATAATAATAGTAAAACAATCTTGATTAAAGAAAAGAAGACAAAAGAAGATCATATAATAAACAGCAAACTTACAAAATTAGGCAAACACCATATATTACTTCAAACAATGTATTTGGGATAAATTTCCTTCTGATTAGACCGAGATACTTAGATTGAGAAAAGAGAAAAGAAAGCTGAAAAATGGCTGAAAATGAAAGAATTGATGAAGAACTATCAATCTATGCAAACAAATAAACAAAAAAGCCAGGCCAAATAATTAAATAATTATTTGGCAGGCCAAATAATTAAATGAATTAAAGTTTATTTTATTATTTAATGCATAATACATGAAAAATAGTCATAACTCTTCCTGAATTAAGAGTTTAGCCATAAAACACAAATAAAATAATTAATAACTAAATAAACAGTAAATTTGATAAGTTGGTACATCATGGATTAGATCTTGACAGATCAAGTAAGCCAAAAATAAAAAATGTAGGATGTGACTAACAAAATTTAAACATTATCTCTCTATATAAATTTTTATAAAATAGAGATAACATGTATTTTCCTCATATGCCATTGAACTTTGTAAAAAGGGATCCTATATCCCATGAAAATAAAACTCACAAGTAGGTTCTGAAGAGCAGAAATATTTCAGGCTATATTATTATACTGTGATGCAATAAAATTAGAAATTATTTTTGAGTAGATTACAAATTTAAATAGTGAGTACTTTAAATTATGTTACCTGAAATAAAAATCTAAGTAAATGTGTATAATTTAGAGAGTAAAAATAATGTAACTAAGACTTTACTCAGGAAAATTTATAAAATTGAATTGTGTTCTAATATAATAGTTGAAAAATAAAAAAGCATTCAACTCGACACCCTAGAAAAAGTATAATAAAAATAGAAAAAGTCTGAATTAAAAGTAATATTAATATAATAGTAGAAATTAAATGATATTGATATGTAAGTTAAGAATTGCCTCTGTCAAGAAAACAACAAAAGAGTTAAATTCCTAGCAATAATAAGAGAAATATATACAGACATAGTAAATATTTTGACTCAAAATTATCACATAGATGCATAAAGTATTTGGTTTAATTCTAATGAATGGGAAAGTCTGAATATTTTTCTAGGAAAACATTCAAAACAAACACAAGCAAAAATCAAGTAAAATAACTTTATTAAGACAATAAAATAGATAGAAGTCATTTTCAAGGACCTCTGTGATGAATGTGGCAAGTGAGAGTGAGGGTCAGACACATACTTACACCACTGGTGGCAGAATCAATTACCAGGAGTGGTACAAGAGCATGACTATAAAAATTTAAACATGTTCCTTTCACTCAGAACAATTCCACTTAGAATTGCCTCAGAAGATGGATCTTCACAAATGTCTAAGGATATATGTTCAAAAATGTTTATTTATAGCCGGGCATGGTGGCACACACTTGTAATCCCAGTACTTGGGTGGCTGAGACAGGAGGATCTGGGTTTGTGGCCAGCCTCAGCTACTTAGTGAAGCTCTCCACAACTTAGTAAGACCCTGTTTCAAAAATAAAGCATAAAAATAGAACTGGGGGTGTAGCTTGGAGGTAGAATGCCCGTGAGTTCAATCCCCAATACTGAAAAAGATTATTTATTTATTGTTTGCGATAATAAAAATAGAAAAAAAATTGATGAACGCTAGTAGGGAAATTTTCAGCCAATTCTTGTTTTTAGATTTAAATGTACTAACATGGAGAATTATCCACATGCTGAAAATGACAGGCAGCAAGCCATACAATAATATGTTTCATTTATAAGGAATTGGAGCTGAGGATCTAGTTCAGTGACAGAGCACTTGCCAAACATGTGTGAGACCCTGGGTTGGATCTCCAGAACCACACACACACAGACACACAAAGGGTTTTTTTTGTTGTTGTTGGTTCTGGGGATGTAGCTCAGTGGTAGATCACTTGCCTAGTATACATGAGGCCAAAGGTTCAATCCTTAGCAATGAGGAAAAATAGATAAAGAATATGAGTATCTATCAATATATGTAAATTAGAATGTTTGTATACAATTTTGCAATGGCACATATTATGGTATTAATCATAGTTGCCACTAGAAAATAGGATTGGGGTAGGGATTTTTCACTTTATTTTATAAACTTCTATAAGTCTTTGACATTTTCAGAAACCAAAAAGTTTGTTTTATTGTTTTTTAGCAAGCAAAAATATTTGGTTGGTGGTGGTGTTAGAAGTTTCTGTTTAAAATAGTTGTATATCTGAATAAATTATGAGAATATGACTATCTTATTAATAATATATATTTCTATGGAATGACATTGTAAGAATCCTTTCTATTCCATTGTTGGTCTATTACTTATATATCTGGATTGCTTAAAATATTGCATTTTTTATTGCTCTGGCAATTAAAATAAGTAATAGCATCTAACAAAATATGTATGAACTTTTTCCAAATCCCAATGTCCTTGCTATTGCTTCTGGTATTACTCATTATGAATAGGATTTTAGATTTAGTATTCAGATGCTGATATGTTTTCTGTACTGGGTTCAACCCAGAGTAGGAAGCTATATAAACAGGAAATAGGAGCAATTGAACTTTTCAGCTTCTAGGACAGATAATAGTAATAAATTTTAAAAAATGGTTGAAAGAAAAAAATACTCATTTATTTATTTATTTATTCATTTATTTTTATTGGTGCATTGTAATCATAAATCTTTGTGAGGTACAAGCTGGTAGAGCATACATGCACACATTTCTCATTTAAACCTTACCCAATTCTCACCCCCTTCCCTCCTCCTCACATTCAGTCTAGTGATTGACTTTGATATGTTTGTGAATATACATCATGTGCATTAGGGTGCTCCCCCACCATCACCATCAGTTAAGTCACCTTCTTTGCTCATCTAAGGTTTGTTTCTCTTTCTTCAGCTAGAGTCCCTCTTCAACCCACTTTCTCTCTAGCTTTCTCATATTAGGGAGAACATGATTTTTTACTTTTTGTGACTGACTAATCTCACTTAACATAATGTTTTCCAGTTCCATCCATTTCCCTGCAAATGACATGATTTGTTTCTTCTTTAGAGCTGAGTAAAATTCCATTGTGTACATATCCCATAGTTTTGTAATCCATTCTTCTGTTGATGGACATCTTGGCTGGTTCCATAGTTTGGCAATTGTGAATTGTGCAGCTATAAGCATAGATACACATGCATTGGTCTGATAGTTTGATTTCCATTCTTTTGGGTAGATACCCAAAAGTGGCATTGCTGGATCATATGGTAGCTTCATTTCCATTCATCTGAGGATCCTCCATAGTATTTTCCAAAGTGGTTGCACTAATCTGTAATCCCACCAACAATGTATTAGGGTTCCTACTTCTCCATACCCTCGCCAGCATTTGTTATTGTTTGTGTTTTTGATGATTGCCATTCTAACTGGGAAAAATACTCATTTTTAAAAGTGAAAAGAAATGTAAAAGATTTGAGGCAAGTACTCACCCACCAAAATGTTACCAGTAATTTGAACTTTGCAAAACCAGCTAAGTTTGACATGGGAACAATCCTGTTTGTCTCTAAAACTAGTACAGGATCACCTGAGTCCCATCATTAGACAAAGGCATCAGCGCCTCAAGCAAGCTGAAAGTAGAGTAGAAAACACATTCGTTTTCCAAAGAAAAGTAAGAAAAGCAGTGGTCAAATTAGAGAATCAAAGAAGCATATATCCTAAATTGTTCAAAAAGGATGACAGTATGTATTGACTAAGACATTTTACCACTTGTAATTTGATTTTGAATTATAAAAGTGGGTGAAAATAATTTATCAAGTGGCACAATAAAATAATCTCAGACAGATTTTAAAATTGCTTTCCTTGTCATATATCAGAAGAAAATAAAATTTAAAAGGCAAAACACTTTCCTATAATTTTTAGTTAAAGCTAGATGTTCGGATTCATTTTGGCTGCTTTGATAACATCTTACATTTTAATGGTTTCAGAAAATCCAGCTTAGTGGTTATTATCTTGCTCCTTTAAATTCAGCTATTTCTGGGGGTCAAAAAAGTCAAAGACTTAAGGGACAACCTGCTCCTTGGGTTTGTGTTTTTTGATCTTGCTTGTTTGGAATGCAAGCAAGGACTCGGATTACTTTTGCACCAGCTCATTCCAATTTCACAATCTCCTGCTCTGGCAAGTCTAAGGAAAATGGTTTTATTAGATAGAAAGAGCAGTCCATTCAACTAACCATCTAAGACTTCTTCCTAAAATATGTTTGGGGAAGTTGGGTATGAACTTTTGACGATCTCAAACCCCTTTAAAATGAACCAGATAGAGTGTGTCTAACTCTGGTCCTTCTCAAACTTGCAGCAATTGGGGAAGAAGGGGTCTTAAGGAAAAGCTGTTTTGTTTCTGTCTGTCTCTCTGTCTCTCTGTCTCTCTCTCTGTCTCTCTCTCTCTGTCTCTCTCTCTCTCTCTCCCTCTCTCAGACACATACACACACACACACACACACACACACACACACACACACACACACACACACTCTTTTCCGGTACTGGGGATTGAACTCAGGGGCATTCTACCTCCAAGCTGTACCCCCAGCCCTATTTTTTATTCTTTATTTTGAAACAGGGTCTCACTAAGTTGTGGAGGGCCTCACTAGGTAGTTGAGGCTGGCTGCAAACCCCGATTCTCCAGTTTCAGCCTCCCAAATGCTGGGATTACAAGCGTGCACCACCAGGCCCAGCTCAATTATCTCTTTTAAAGTTCAGGCACAAAAACAGACACATAGACCAATGGAGCAGAATAGAAGATCCAGAAACAGACCCACGTGTTTACAGTCAACTGATTTTTGACAAAGGAGCCAAAAACATACGCTGGAAAAAAGATAGCCTCTTTAACAAATGGTGCTGGCAAAACTGGTTAACCATATGCAGGAAAATGGAAATAAACCCCACTTTCTCACCCTG
>PVLC010007997.1:0-21244 GCA_004027655.1 Graphiurus murinus
TTTTTTTTTTTTTTTTTTTTTTTTTTTTTTTTTTTTTTTTTTTTTTTTTTTTTTTGGCAAAGAACAATGGACTAGCTTTATGGCATCTTCCCGGTAGGCAAGAACTTCTTGGCCTCTCCCGTCCACCTCTCCACCCAGGGGTGTGGTCTTGCTATGCTAATAAGGTAACCAGTGGATTATTCAGTGATTACTCATTTGTTTGTCCTTCACTGCCTGGAGTTGCCCTATCTTCTGGGAGTCTCTGATAGAGTTATTTCCAGAATGTACAGACCCTGCTTTGTCTGGCTTTCGCGGTTTCTCTGCTGACCACGTGGTCTCCGAGGGCTGAGCTGGCTTTCCCAGCCTCCCACCTGCTGCCGTGTTATCTCACTTTCATGGCCTTGAAGTTCATCTTTAACTCCCGAATTTTCTGCTGTGGCTGTTGACCCCACGAGACTGAGAGCTAGTGAAACAGATGCTATCCTTACCGGGGTTCTTGTCTCTGCAGTATGAAGCATGACACTCACAGACGACAGAAAGGCGAGCAGAGAGCTTATTGTAAGGGGAACAGGGAAGAGAAAAAGAGGCAGATCACCCTCGTGGGCCAGGCGGACCCTGGAGGCCGGCAGCTGCCTTCTGGAGACTACTTGTGAGCTCCCCAAGCCAGGCGTGGGGGCGCACGCTTGTAATCCCAGTACTTGAGAGGCTGAGACTGGAGGATTGCAGGTTCGCAGCCAGCCTCAGCTACTTAGTGAGGCCCTCCGCAACTTAGTGAGACCCTGTTTCAAAATAAACATAAAATATAGGGCTGTGGGTGTAGCTTGGAGATAGAATGCCCCGGGTTCAATTCTCAGTACTACAAAAAAAAAAAAAAAGAGTTGTCCAAGCCATGTGCTGTCCATTGCAAACTGCGTTCTCCCAAAGTCCACAGTCTGCGGAGAGAGGTGCAGGCCACCCCTAGGGGCCTTGATGTCCAGGGGGTGTCTTCTGGTCACTACCCAGAAGTTTCCCAGGGCCGAATACTGTCCATTACACACCACTTTCCTCAAAGCCAACATGATCTTCACATGAGCGTGTGGGGGGGGGCTCTGAGAGGGAGCGGTTCTCAAGTGAGTAAACCTTTAGAGTGGCTTGTCTAGCGGTTTATATGCTTCTTTGAGTTTCCCTTCCCATTTGGGGTCCCAGAGGCAGTTTCCTGGAACTTAGATAGTGTCCTTTTTTTTTTTTTTTTTTTTTCTGGTGGTACTGAGGATTGAACCCAGAGGCCTTCTACCTCCGAGCTACATCTCCAGTTCAGTTTTATTTCTTATTTGGAAACAGGGTCTTGCTAGGTTGATGAGAGTCTCACTACTTGCTGAGGCTGTCCTCGAACCTTTGATCCTCCTGTCTCAACCTCCCAAGTACAGGGATTACAGCCACCACGCCCAGCTTTAGACAGTGTCCTTCTTTGTGTCTCCTTCTCTGGTAAGGATCCCAGATGTCGTTTCCTGGAATAACTTATCAGCAGGAACAACTAAAGTTTTGTAAACCTCTGGTCACTCTCTGGAGGTTTTTGATCTTGTTAGCACTTGACCTTCAGGGGGTCTGGTACTTTCAGGAGTTTTGGTGTGTGTGTGTGTGTTTGTTTTGTTTTTCAGTACTGGGGATTAAACCTAGGGACATTCTACCTCTGAGCTACACCCCAGTCCTACTTTTTTATTTTTTACTTTTGAAACAGAGTCTCACTAAGTTGCGGAGGACCTCACTAAGTAGCTGAGACTGGCAGCAAACCTGAGATCCTCCTGCCTCAGCCTCCCAAGTACTGAGATTACAAGCGTGTGCCACCCCGTCCGGCTCTTTCAGGAGTTTTGGAAGCTGTTTCATCTCAGGAAATTAAGTCTTTCCACTGTGGCCCTCTGGCTTTATCTGCCTATTTCCTTCTACTTCCTCACTAGTTTGGCAGTTTTGTTTTTTCCTGAAATATGCTCTTCCTTTAAAGGGGAGGGGAGTTGCTGTGTCAGTAACACCTGAAAGAGGGAAGACCTCTGCTCCCACCTCCTTTATAAACTCCAAGGTCATTTACATCTCAATATTTTGACATTTGAGCCCATTCTTTCTCTTGTTTCTAAGTGTTTCACAAATTGTGTGTGGGGGGGGTGTGTGTGTGCTAGGATTGAACCCAGAGGCATTCTACTTCTGAGCTACATCCCCAGCCCTGTTTTATTCCTTATTTTGAAACAGGGTCTCACTAAGTTGCGGAGGGCCTCACTAAGTACCCGGATGCTCCAGTCTCAGCCTCCCAAGTACTGGGATGACAAGTGTATGCCACCACGGTGACGCCCAGTGTGTTTCACAAATTCACATCTATTCTCCCTAATAAACGCTAACCCTACTTGAACAAAAATGCTCCGGTTCATCCTCCACACCTCACAGCACAGCCCCAGGGCCCGGCAGTTAGAAGGTTCTTAGTAAAAACCTGATTGTGAGCCAGGCATGGTGGCACACACCTGTGATCCGGGTACTTGGGAGGCTGAGCCAGGAGAGGCACAGGTTTGAGGTCAGCACAGGGTTACTTAATGAGACCCTGTTTCAAAAATTAAAAAAAAAAAAAATTAAATAGGGCTGGAAATGTAGCTCAGAGACTGTGCACCCCTAGGTTCAAAACCCAGAAACACACACACCCTGTTTCTGATCTATTTCTGATCCTCTGGCCCCGCTAGACAAATTGAAATCTGTTACCACACTAGCCCCAGGAGAGAGAAGAGCTAATCAGGTGAAGGAAGAGGACTTTAAAACGGGTTTTTGTCAACTTCTTACCCAATTGCCAGCCCTCAGCTGGGCATCGCTTCTTCTCCCCAAAGGAAGGGAATAAGGGTTGGTAAGACCGACATTTGTGAGGTCCGAGGTTGGGCACCACCTGTGCGCACTTTCCTTGCCCTCGCAGTTTACAATGGACAAATCAAGCCAGACCTCAGCTAACTGTAACACACGAGGTGGGACGGGCCAAGTGTGGTGATGTTGGCGGATGAAGAAAGCGCTGCTGCGGAAGAACACCTGAGGGAGATTCACTCCAACTGGTGAAAATTCAGCGCGCGCAGCTAGGGCTGGGAGGACCGGCCCTAAAAACCACAGTAGAGCCAGGCGTGGTGGCGCACGCTTGTAATCCCAGCATTTGGGAGGCTGAGACTGGAGGATCCGGGTTCGCGTCCAGCCTCAGCTACCTAGTGAGGCACTCCGCAACTTAGTGAGACCCTGTTTCAAAATAAAGAATAAAATATGGGGCTGGGGGTGTAGCTCAGAGGTAGAATCCCCAGTACCAAAAAAAAAAAAAAACCCACCGTAGGAGAGAGTACCTCTTACCTACCCAGCGCTGTGATTGGTGGTTGACATTCATCATCTCATCTGGGGCTCACAGGTCTGCCGGGGAGGTACTATTATTGGTCTCACTTTACATTAGGGAAGCTGAGGCCCAGAGAAAGGGAGCGGTTGTCCAAGGTCCAGCCTCGGAAGCAGCAGAGGGCGCTGTCCTGGAACAGGGACCTGCAGAGGTGGGGCTCCGAGCCCTCCCACGGCGTCGAGGGCGCCTGGAGGGACGGCCTAGCGCCTTGCAGAGCGCGCCAGGTCTGTGGGGCTGTGTGTGTAGAACTATTCCACCCCCATGGCAGCTTGGAATTTACATGGCAAATTCCAGATTTCTTCATGTGTCCTGGTCCTACTTGACAGGGGCTATTATTCCCATTTACAGATAAGGAAACAGGGACGCAGGTTAACTCATCCGAGGTCACCTGGTTGGCTGGTTGGAGAGGCTGGGACCTGAATCCAGGGGTCAGATTCCTGAACCTACCCTTAGCCACCGGGCCAGGTGGAGGCCCTCTGCAAGCCCTTGCAGGCGTCCGGAAGCTGCCCCTTACTTTGCTCTGTTTTACTACCGTCTTCCCTCCGCCTCTCCTAACTGTTCAGCTAGCTGGGACCACCCGGGCCTCCCCAGAATCGCTTGGGTTCCCCGAAAGCGGGGTGCGCCGCACAGAAAGAGGCCCCGAGCCCCGGCAGCTCGCCTGGGCGTGTCCCCGGCGGCGGCGGCGGCGGCGCCCGGGCTCGGGGCGGGGCCTGGCGGGGGCGCGGGGCTGCGGGCGGGCAGGTGGCTCCTCCTCCGCCTTTCCCGAGCCCGGGCCGCGCCAGGCACGGTGCGGGCGGCCGAGGGATCGCCTTTGTGCGGGGCTCCGGGAGCCCGCGACGGCCGCTGCACGGCGGGGCCCACTGTTGGCTGCTCCGCGCCTTTGGGGCAGGCGTCCTCGGCGCGCGGGGCTCGCACGTGCCACCGCGGCGGCTGCAGCGCGGGGACCCTCGGGCTGGGGCGGCCCGGGCGCGCGGCGCGGCGGGGGATGAAGCTCCCGAAGCCGTGGTGGTCGGCCGGCGGCGGCCTCCTGCACCTCACCGTGCTGCTGAGCCTGGCGGGGCTGCGCGTGGACCTGGACCTCTACCTGCTGCCGCCGCCCGCCCTGCCCCGCGATGCGCCGCGGCCCCCGGGCGGCCCGACCCGCTGCGCCCGCGCGCTCAGCCCCTTCGCGGCCTCGGGCGGGTGGGGGCGCGCCGGCCAGCTGCACCCCAAGGGCCGGGCTGCCCCGAGCGAGGGCCAGCTGCTCCGGGAGGTGCGCGCCCTCGGGGTCCCCCTCGTCCGGCACACCCGCGTGGACGCGTGGCTGGTGCACAGCGTGGCGGTCGGGGACGCGGCCGGAGCGCACGGGATGCTCGAGGCCGCCGCCGCCGCCTCGTCTGCGGGAGGGGTGGGCGCCGGCGTGGACGGCGGCAGCCAGGCAGCACCCGGGGGCGGCGGGGACCCTCGAGCGGGACGCAGTAGCCCTTTGGCCGCCGAGGAAGACAAGGCGCCCGCGGAACCGACGGCGCAGGTGCCGGACGCCGGCGGCCGCGCGAGCCAGGTAGGCGGAGAGCCCCGCCCGGGGTCCCTCCTTCCATCCTCAGTCCCTGGGCGGTTGTGGTTCGCAGACAACTGCTCTTTTTGGGGCTGTCGCCAGGGCTTTTAGGATTTGGGGAAAGTACTTTTAGGGTTTAGGGTAAAGTCGTGCGTTGGGGCGTAGAGAACACTTTCCCTGTTTGGTGGCTGTCGAGGGCGGGAGGGTAGTGGATGGCCCTGTCTTGGGTCAGTACCTCCCTGCGCTCCCATAACGTCCTTCTCTGGAACCTGTGCGGGTGCAGCCAGCAGTCCATCCCTCTGCCTGCGACCTAACTCCCCCGCGCCCAACGCTCCTCCGTCCTGGAAATTGTGCAACTTATTAGATTACAAAAAACAGGTACCCAGACAGTCGCCTGTGACTGGCACCTTTCCTTTGGCTTATGAGGTAACCCCTTAACTTTTTTTTTTTTTTTTCAAACAAAGTTCACCAGACTTTGTGGATTGAACTGTCTGCGGCTCTCCAACCGGAGACCACGTCATCTAGAGTTCCTGCCAGGGGCATTTTGATTCCTTCTAGGCCTGATCGTGGATCATGGACTCACCAGTGTTTCTTGGGATGTTGTTTTTGTGAAGTGCAGCCTTATGCAAAACAGGAATTGCAGCCGTGCAGAATCCTGTTGTGTAGGCAGTTGCCTGACGGGCTTCTCCGCCTTCTCTTAGAGGGGTCATGGTGTGAAGCCAGGTGATTCATTCTCAGGCTGACCAGATCCCTTCCCCCTTCCTGGTAATGGGGTGAGGTTAGTGAGAGTCCTGGTGGGATCCTGTCTGTTCAGAGCAAATGGGGGAAGGTTCTCTGACCCCTTCCCCGCACACACTCCATGGGCCCCATCCCACCTGATGAGGGAGGGGTGCCTGCGGCCGGGGCTGCCTTTCCTGGTTCTGTAACCTATGGAGTTAAAACCCTCTGCTGGATGCTGCACTGGATGGCACCACGCCCCCCTTACAGCTGACTGCCAACCCCTTGCAGAGTGGGCTGAGGGCCGGGAGGCGGTTCTCTTGAGGACTTCCCTCCCAGCATCTCCTGGTGGGGCCTCTTTGGCCTGGCAGGCTGGCTTCGGAGGGAGACCACTAGGGTGCCAGGCCGGCCAGGCCACCTCTTTTAGCTTTCCCGGGGCCAGCCCGCTGTGGTGCCTCCCCGCCTGGGCTGGCACTATGCGCCTGTCGGATGTCTCAGCTGCTGGGATAAGTTGCTTCTGTTCAGTCTGGTAACAGCTGCCGGGGTCGCAGTGTTTCCTTGTTTACCTTTTGCATCAGCCTTGTGAGACGCACAGACAGGCATCCGCCTATCCAACTTGTACTGCAGGAAAACAGAAGTTCAGTGACTCGGGGGACTTGGCCAAAGCCACACATTAATGGATGCCACAGTGAGACTAGAACCTGCGTCGTCTGTCTCCCGGCCGGCACATTAATTAAGCAACGTACACTGTACTCAGGCTCTCTGGACAAGCATGCATCAGGGACGGGGTGACTCAGCCCCCCACTTAGCTTGTCTCCTGACCCCAGAGCAACTCTCTGATGCTGGGTTGATTTTTTTAAAGGTTTTTTTTTTTAATTGGTGCATTATAATGACACGTTAGTATAGCTCGATTGACTTTTTTTTTTTTTTTTTTTTTTCTTTTCGGTACTGGGGATGGAACTCAGGGGCATTCTACCTCCGAGCTATACCCCCAGCCCTATTTTTTATTCTTTATTTTTGAAACCAAGTCTCACTAAGTTGTGGAGTGCCTCACTAGGTAGCTGAGGCTGTCCGAGAACCCGGATCCTCCGGTCTCAGCCTCCCAAATGCTCGGATTACCAGCATGCGCCACCATGCCCGGCTCGATTGACTTTTAAAAAAAGCAGATTGCACATTCACAATGAAGTCAACTTTGGGGGAAAGGGGCAGGGGAAACTCCATTGGTCTTTGCAATTCACTAGACCTGAGTTTATGGCTTCCCGGTGCTCCTTCCCATGGGTTACGTGAACCACTCCACGCCTGAGTATCTCCAGTGTCAAGTCAAGATGTAGTGTTTACCCGGGGGGCGGGGGTTCATTGGTTAAATGGGGAAAGTATGTGTGAAGGGCGAGCACAGGGCCTGGACTGTAGTTGTTCTCCTCTTATCCCCTCCGTCCTTAACCCTCAACCTGTGTCCATTCACTTTAATCCTCTTGGCTTGTTTGTCCCCATGCCTGGCTTGGGTGGTTGTTACTCGAGTGGGTGTGCAGGAGCCTGGCTGCCTGGTTTTGCATCCCAGGTCTTCTACGTACGGCTGTGTGATCTCAGATGAATTTCTTTTTCTTTTTTTTTTTTTTTTTTTTTGCGGTACTGGAGATTGAACTCAGGGGCATTCTACCTCCGAGCTATACCCCCAGCCCTATTTTTTATTCTTTATTTTGAAACCGAGTCTCACTAAGTTGCGGAATGCCTCACTAGGTAGCTGAGGCTGGCCTCGAACCCGGATCCTCTGGTCTCAGCCTCCCGAATGCTGGGATTACAAGCGTGCGCCACCACGCCCGGCTTCAGATGAATTTCTTAACCTTTCTCTGCTCCATTCTCCTCACCTGCACAGGGAGAGTAAGAAAGGTGCCTACTTCATAGGGTTGATGAAGAATTCAAATGTCACTGGGCTTAGTGGAGCACGCTTGTAATCCCAGCAACATGGGAGACTGAGATGGGAGGAGCAAAAGTTCAGCCAAGCAATTTAACAGGATTCTGTCTCAAAATCAAAAATAAAAATAAAAAATAAAAAAGGCTAGACCTGGGCATGGTAGCGCATACTTGGAATCCCAGTACTTGGGGGCTGAGATGGGAAGAACCTGAGCTATGTAGTGAGGCCCTTTGCAACTTAGACCCTGTTTCAAAATAAAGAATAAAAAAATAGGGCTGGGGGTGTAGCACAGAGGTAGAATGCCCCAGGGTTCAATCTCCAGTGCCACAAAAAAACATAAATAAATAAAAAATAAAAAGGGCTGGCGATGCAGCTCAGTGGTAGACTGTGTCTATTGTGTCATAATCCCTTAATAAGCGTCAGTTCCTGATAACGTGGAGGACAGGGGATACTTTGCACCCTTAGAGTATCGTAGGTGTGTGTGTGTTTGTCTCTTAATGGATAAGTCTGGTGGTTTGCATTTCAGTCATAGGAAATTTTGCTTTTAGAGTATACTGTCGTAATCCTTGTACACGTGCAAAAATATTTTGTAGTAGGGGATTTTCCAAGCATCAAAGAAGTGTACTGCTTT
Organism: Graphiurus murinus; assembly: GCA_004027655.1. Taxonomy (NCBI): domain Eukaryota; kingdom Metazoa; phylum Chordata; class Mammalia; order Rodentia; family Gliridae; genus Graphiurus; species Graphiurus murinus. The sequence continues at coordinate 8,150 of PVLC010007997.1, forward strand.
GGTTTCACTTCTTAATGGGGCGAATCATTATCTGAAAACAGACTCTGGAATTCCCCAGGGTCTCCAAGCTTCCTTCTTAACCGCAGCCATTCACTGGCAACCAGAGCACCCATCCATCAAGGCAATGAATGGGTTAAACCCAGACATGACCCCTTTGTGGAACTGAGAGCCAGAGCAGATCTGAAGATGGGCAGCTGCTTCCTACCAGCACCAGTCTTTCAGAGAGCTCTTGCCACTTTGAAAACCAGGAGGTCGAGTGGTCATCTCTCTCTTATTTATTTTTGGTACTGGAATTGAGCCCAGAGGCATTCCACCTTTGAGCTATACTCCCAGCCCTTTTTATTTTTTATTTATTTATTTTACAGTACTGGGGATTCAACCCAGGGCATTCTACCTCCAAGCTCCACCCCCCAGCCCTATTTTTTATTCTTTATTTTGAAACAGGGTCTCACTAAGTTGCCGAGTGCCTCACTAGGTAGCTGAGGCTGGCCTTGAACCTGCAGTCCTCCTATCTCAACCTCCCAAGTACTGGGATTACAAGCGTACACCAGCACGCCTGGCTCCCTTTTTATTTTGAAACGGGGGTCTCACTAAGTTCCCGAGGCTGGCCTCAAACCTGCAATCCTCCTGTCTCCAGAGTACTGGGAAGGCATATGCCAGCACACATGGCAGTCCAGTTGTTGTCTTGATGTGGTCTCGTGCCGGGTGACAGCTACCCTCTACTGGGTGAGAGGTCCTGTATAGGACTTCTTCATCTACTGCCCTTCGGGCAAGTTTCTTCAGCTCATGGAAAAAAATCTGATACTGTTAATATTTAATTCTAAGAGTAAAGGAGAAAAGAAGAAAGGTCCTTGGTTGTTACAATTTGTTTTTCATCTCAAAATCTAAGATAATCCTTAATGCTGGGGCAACTGGACAGAGATGAAAAAGAAACTCTTGCCTGTTTATAACTCACTATGATTCAGGAATAGTCTTATAATTACATACGTGGCATGATGACGAAGTTTCATGGCGAGGTTTTCATTTTGTAAAGATGTACTTATGTCCTCATATGGGAAAGGATGGCGGAAGTGACCGTATTAGTGTCCTTGGGCTGCTGTAACAAAATGCCAGGCTGGTGACTTAAATGAAAACTTAGCATCTCGAAGTCTGGGGACGAGACGTCCAAGAACAAGGCGTCGCAGGGGTGGTTCTGAGGACGACGAGGGAGTCCGTTCGCAACTCTCTCCTGCTTTTCGCTGGCTTGCTGACAATCTCTAATGTTCCTTGGCTTCAGCCGCATTAACCCACATGGGGTTCTCCACGTGTGTGTGTCTGTGTCCAAATTCCCTCTTTTATAAGAATATCAGTCATTGGATGAGGGTCCACCCTGCCATCCTGACTTACCTAATTACATCAGCAATGACCTGGTTTCCAAATAAGATTACACTCTAAGGTCCCAGGGTTAGGACTTCAACATAGAACCTTGAGGGACACAATTCAGCCACCGTCACCCTGTGTCAACTCTTGGGGTATTCATCATGCTTTGGCTCCAACCATTGAAAGTTAGGTCAGCCGGGTGTGGTGGCGCACGCTTGTAATCCCAGCATTCAGGAGGCTGAGACCGGAGCATCCGGGTTCGAGGCCAGCCTCAGCTACCTAGTGAGGCACTCCGCAACTTAGTGAGACTCGGTTTCAAAATAAAGAATAAAAAATAGGGCTGGGGGTATAGCTCAGAGGTAGAACGCCCCTGAGTTCAATTCCCAGTACCGCAAAAAAAAAAAAAAAGAAAGTTAGGTCAACTGTTTCTGGAAGCAGCTGAATTTGCAACAGAACTTAGTGAAGAAATCTGGGCAGCCGGACATGGTGGCGCACGCTTGTAACCCAGTACTTGGGAGACTGAGACTGGAGGATTGCAGGTTCGTGGCCAGCCTCAGCTACTTAGTGAGGCCCTCTGCAATTTAGTGAGACCCTGTTTCAAAATAAAGAATAAAAAAATAGGACTGGGGGTGTACCTCGGAGGTAGAATGCCCCTGGGATCAATCCCCAGTATTGCAAAGAAAAAAAAAAAAAGAAATCTGGGTTTTTATTGATGTGATGCAAACCTGGAAACCTTCATTCAAACCCTCTTTTTCCAGTCAGTCTTTCACCTGATGGATCGGTTACAGAGAAATTCTCTCTGCAGCAGCCATTGCAGCACCCCCAACTCCCCATGCCCCTGCTTCTGAGCGCCGGCAGTGGGACATCAGGATATCGTTCAGGGCCTGGCTCCCACCTGAAGACAGGCTGGACTGGTGGGCAAGGGTGCTGGCGCTGGGTCTAGCCAGCCCAGTGATCTCTGCTCCACCACTGACCAGCTGTGTGAAATGTGACACACTTCTTGTTTCTTTGGTTTTTGTTTTGCACTACTGGTGATTGAACCCAGGGGCATTCTACCTCCGAGCTACACCCCCAGCCCTATTTTTTATTCTTTATTTTGAAACAGGGTCTCACTAAGTTGCGGAGTGCCTCACTAGGTAGCTGAGGCTGGCCTCGAACCCGGATCCTCCAGTCTCAGCCTCCCAAATGCTGGGATTACAAGCATGCGCCACCACACCCAGCTCTTCCAGCCCTATTGTTAATTCTTTATTTTGAAACAAGTTCTCACTAAATTGTGGAGGGCCTCACTAAGTAGCCGAGGCTGGCTGCGAACCCGGATCCTCCGGTCTCAGCCTCCCAAGTACTGGGGTACAAGCATGTGCCACCACGCCTGGCCGTGGCACACTTCTTACCTCTGAGCCCTGGTTCCCTTACCTGTAACGGGAGATGGTAAGAACATTTAATCCACCCAAGAGCTGCTGGGTGGATTAAATGAGTTAGTGAGGTGGAACAGGCCAAGTTGAACAGTGTTGGAATGCCATAGGCCTTCAATATTATAATTAGCTGGGCGTGGTGGCACACACCTGTACCCCAGTACATGGGAGGCTGAGACAGGAGGATTGCAGATTTGAGGCCAGCCTCCACAACTTAGACACTGTTTCAAAAATATATGATAAACGGCTGGGCCTGGTGGTACACGCCTGTAATCCCAGTACTTGGGAGGCTGAGATGGGAGGATCTCGGGTTCAAGGACAGCCTCAGCAAGTAGTGAGACTGTCATCAACCTAGAGAGACCCTGTTTCCAAATAAATAAAATTGGGATGGGGGTGTAATTCGAAGGTAGAATGCCTCTGGGTTCAATCCCTAGTACCACAAAAAATAAAAGTAAATGATAAAATAGAACTGGGGGTGTAACTCAGAGGTAGAATGCCTGTGAGTTCAATCCCCAGTAACACACACACACACACACACGGACACACACACACAATTGAACTGTGCTGGGGCTCTGTACTGACCCCTCCCCACTTTGCCCCCATCACTTGCACAGTAACCATCTGTTGTCCGGTGCAGGTTTCTAAAGCAGGCCTATAAGCCGGGTGTGGTGGCGCATGCTTGTAATCCCAGCATTTGGGAGGCTGAAACCAGAGGATCCGGGTTCGAGGTCAGCCTCAGCTACCTAGTGAGGCACTCCATAACTTACTGAGACCTGGTTTCAAAATAAAGAATAAAAAATAGGGCTGGGGGTGTAGCTCGGAGGTAGAATGCCCCTGGGTTCAATCCCCAGTACCGCAAAATAAATAAATAAATAAATAAAGAAAGAAAGAAAGAAAGAAAGAAAGAAAGCAGGCCTGTCTGCAGCTCTCCTCTTGCGTTCCAGGGAGCCTCCACCAGCTCCCTATTACCTGCCGACTTCACATTTTGTCACTCAAGGCTCCCGCGTGGCCAGTGTGACCTGTCCTCGTCTGCTCTGGTGGAGCTCACTGCCCAGCGATCCTCTGCCTGCAGCCGGCTTCCTCCTTCCCCACCTGTGCCGCCTGCCACCGGGGCCTTCGCCTCCGTGCCAGTGCGCTCCCCGGCCAGTGCTCCCACCGTGATTACGTTCCCAGACTGGCTCCGCCATTAGCCCAGGACAGAAGGTGTCCTCTTCTTCCTTGAGCTCTGCTGCACCTGGAACCTTTGTAACCTTCTTTCTGTAAGACTTGATATACTCTCCTTGGAACGGCAGTGTCTTGAGTGTGGAAACTAGGTCTTTGCTTTAAGCAGCAGAAGTACCCAGTGTGGAGGATTCTTTGACTCTTTACATGGCTCTTGGAAGCTAGATTTTTGACTTTTCCCAATCCTATTTCTTTTTTTTTTTTTTTTTTTTTTTTTTTTTGCGGTATTGGGATTGAACTCAGAGGCATTCTACCTCCGAGCTATACCCCCAGCCCTATTTTTTATTCTTTATTTTGAAACCGAGTCTCACTAAGTTGCGGAGTGCCTCACTAGGTAGCTGAGGCTGGCCGAGAACCCGGATCCTCCGGTCTCAGCCTCCCAAATGCTGGGATTACAAGCGTGCGCCACCACGCCCGGCTCTTCCCAATCCTATTTCATTTTTTATTTTGAAACAGGGTGTTGCTAAGGTTAGCCTCAAACTGGTGATCTTCCTGTCTCAGCCTCCCAGTATTGTGATTATAGGTATGCACCAACGCACCTAGCTTTGAAATCCTTACCATTCAATGCCACCTTCTTGAGTGGTTGGGGCAGAGGAGGGCAGACTTTCAGGTCAGCATTACAGCGATAGGTGGTGAAATCTGAGATTGCCTGAAGTTGTAGAGCACGTTAGTGACCTTGCACAGAACAGAACAGGTCACTGTACTTACATGCCAGCGAGCCACACCCCCCACCCACTGCAGGACTTCAAAGGGAAAAACAAAAGCTTCTCCCATATATACCAGCCCCATAGTAGGAAATGTTCATTCTGAAAGTCTAGCTCAGGATCTACGTTAATACTCAGATGTGTTTCTAGGCAGCTGAGACACATGCCTGCATTGTCTCTGGTCAAATTGTAGAACCAGGCGTGGTGGCGCACGCTTGTAATCCCAGCATTTGGGAGGCTGAGACCGGAGGATCCAGGTTCGAGACCAGCCTCAGCTACCTAGTGAGGCACTCCGCAACTTAGTGAGACTTGGTTTCAAAATAAAAGAATAAAAAATAGGGCTGGGGGTATAGCTCGGAGGTAGAATGCCTCTGAGTTCAATCCCCAGTACCACAAAAAAAAAAAAAATTGTAGGTGCTAGTTGGCCAAACATGGCCATGGCCCAGAAGCTAGATGTGACCTTTTAAGTTATCTAGGGCTGGGCTCCCATCGGTGTCAATTAGGCTTCTCCAGACAAACAGACCAAGTCGACTATGAATACGTACATGTGCACGCACAGATACGTTTTAAAGCACTGGCTGACGCAGCTGTGGAGGTCGGCAGTCCAAACACTATTGAGCAGTCAGAAGCCCAGGAAACTGCAGGAGCTGGGATGCCGCACACTTCCGGGAGGATTTCCTCTTCCTTGGAGAAAAATTTTCTTGGTTCCTTGTTCTTAAAGCCCTGTAACTGATTGGAGGAGATCCACCTAGACCACTGAAGGTACTGACAGTCGGCAGGTTGGTTCCAGATGTTAAGCACATCTGCAGATGTCTTCAAAGCAACACCGAGGCTGTCGTTTCATAGAATTACAGTACTGTAGCGTAGCCATGTTGACATGTAAAACTGGCTGTCCCAACTCCATGTCGTCCTGGGCAGCCACCATGAACCTTGCTCCCAAGTTGCTGAAAGGAGGATGTTAACATGTGTAATAGTTTGGATTTAAAATGTCCCCCTAGCCGGGCATGGCGGTGCACGACTATAATTCTGGTAATTGGAAGGCTAAGACAGGAGGATCGCAGAGGCTTGAGGACAGCTTCTAGTAATGAGACTCTCATCAACCTAGTGAGGCCCTTATTTTATTTCCAAATAAGAAATAAAATCAGGCTGGGGTGTGTAGCTCAATGGTAGAATGCCTTTGGGTTCAATCCCCAGTTCAACAAAAATTAATTAATTAAGATGTCCCCCTAACCCTCATGGAAACCAGGCAGCCATGTTGGAGGCGGGGCTTGGTTGCCAAGGAGGGGTCCTTGGGGGTGTGGCGTTGGGATTATATAAGTCCCCTCCTCCCCCTGCGCTCTCTCTCTCTCTGCTTCCCATCACTATGCTCTGAGCTCCACAGAGCTGGCCTGACATGGACTAGACCCTGAAATCTCCAAAACTGTGAGCAGATACATCTTCCTTCCTGCAAATTGTGTGGTCAGGTGTTTGGGATTACAGCAGTAAGCATGTTGATGGAGACACATGTTTCTTGGAGCAATCTTGTAAGGAAGGATTAAGCAACACCATATTGGAGGGCCGCTTAACAAATAATTCGCTGTTATTGCTACGGCGCTCCAGGGGAAATCTCCAGGAAACTGCTGTCCTCTACAGGAAGTTGCCAGTGCCTGCTCAGTCACTTGGGGACCTGCTTCAGCATGAAAGGAGCCCTTACCTCCCCAGGGGGAATCATACAGGAAATGATTGGATGAACTGGGGCTGCTTGCACTGAGAAGACCAGCCTGGGGAAGGAATGTGACCGCCAGCTTGAAATAGTTGAAGAGCTTCCTTGGGAAGGAGGCCCTGGACTTGTTGAGGCCTAACCCCAGAGGCCGACCAAGGCTTTCCTCAGGCTCCCTGGACTTCTCTGACTTTCTTCAGAGCTACTGCATCAGTCCCCTGGGTGCTTGGTAAAATGCAGAGTGTCAGGTCCACCCCACTAGTTGAATCAGACTTTTCTGGACCCCCAGGTTCTTGGAGCATTCCAAGCTTGAAGGCACTTGCCACAGTGTCTCCCCCAACCTGGGCATCGCAGTGTCCAGGAACACCTGGATGGAGGGCGTCCCTGGCTAACAGATCGTCTATGCATTTAAGGCCCAGAATAACTAAAGGCCTGGGCCAAAGGGACAGGGACGATAGTCTCCCAGCTTACCAGGTGCTTTAGAGTTGAAGCCCAATGTCTCTACTTTCCTTTAGTATTTCTCTGCATATTCTAAAGAACATGTCTCTGGATGGAGGTAGAGTAGGTTGAAGATAGGGAACTAATTTGCAAAAGGAAAAAAAAAAAAAAAAGGCAGAACTGACTTGCAGATAAATGCAGCTTAAATTCAAGCAATTTCTAGAACTGGCAAGGCTGAAGTCCAAATATCTCAACAGGAGGGAACGTTCTGAAATCTTCTGTGACATGGTTGCGGCGGGAGTCACGTGGGTACCTCCGTTTGCCAAGTTGTACGTTTAAGATTTTGGCATCCACATGTGGCAATCCCTCCCCCAACTAAGAAGCAATGCAGTGAGAGGGACAGAGGTATTGATGATGTAGGAATGCTGGACAATTGTGGAAATGGGGCAGTGGATGTACGGAGAATTTGCTACAATATTCTGTACTCTGGTTATGTGTGTTTGAATTTTTTTAATTTACTTTTATTTATTTATTTATTTATCTGTGGTACTGGTGATTGAACCCAGGGGTATTCTATCTCCAAGCTACACTCCCAGCCCTATTTTTTATTCTTTATTTTGAAACAAGGTCTCACTAAGTTGTGGAGGGCCTCATGTTGAGACTTGCCGCAAACCTGCGATCCTCCTGTCTCAGCCTCCTTAGTACTAGGATAACAAGTGTGTGCCACCACGCCTGTAGTATAAAAGCTTCCTGCATTTTGAGGATCAGGTGGTCTATGTGGCCTGTTGGGGTAAACTAACATTAAATAAGGAGCTCAGAGATGAGTCCCCCAGACTGAAAAATGGGAGACTTTGCATAAAAAGCAGCTCCATTTAAAATCAGCTTCAAGATGGGCATGGTGACCCACACTTGTCATCCCAGTACTTGGGAAGCTGAGACAGGGGTATCGCAGGTTTGAAGCCAGCCCCAGCAATTTAGCGAGGCTCTCAGCAACCTAGTGAGACCCTGTTTCCAAATAAGAAATAAAATCAGGCTGGAGGTGTAGCTCAGAAGCTACACCTGAGGTTCAATCCCCAGTACCGAAAAAAAAAAAAAAAAAAATCAGAGCCTCATACATCTGTAATCCAAGTACTTGGGAGGCTGAGACAGGAGGATTGCAGGTTCCAGGCCAGCCTCAGCAACTGAGCAAGGCCCTGTTTCAAAATAAGTAAATGAAAAGGACTGGGGTGTAGCTCTGAGATAGAATGCCTCTGGGCTCAATCCCCTGTCCCCCACCCCCACCCCAATCCAAGTTAAATAAATCAAAGCCTGCAGGTTGGAGCTTATGTCCTTGTGTCTAGAAATGTGGTTGTTCGAGCTAGGTGTGGTGGCGCAAGCTTGTAATCCCAGCATTTGGGAGGCTGAGATCAGAGGATCCAGGTTCGAGGCCAGCCTCAGCTACCTAGTGAGGCCCTCTGCAACTTAGCGAGACTCTGTTTCAAAATAAAGAATAAAAAATGGGGCTGGGAGTATAGCTCGGAGGTAGAATGGCCCTGAGTTCAATCACCAGTACCGCAAAAAAAAAAGAAAGAAAGAAATACGGTTTTTCTTTGAGCCTGGTGATGCATTACCGAGACAGGGTCCTGCATGCCAGGCGAGCACTCTACCCCCACACTGTGCCCAGCCCCTCCCTCCCTGCTCCCTGCTTTTTTTTGGGGGGGGGGGCGTGGGGGATGGGTAGGTGCTGGGGATTGAATCCAGAGGCATTCTACCAAGCTACACTTCTAGTCCTATTTTTTTTTTTTTTATTCTTTATTTTGAGACAGGGTCTCACTAAGCTGCAGAGGGCCTCACAAAGTAGCTGAGGCTGGCTGAGAACCTGGATCCTCCTGTCTCAGCCTCCCAAGTGCTGGGATGACAAGTGTGCACCACCACGCTGGGCTTATCCCTGCTATTTTGAAATAAATCCCAGACGTCATTTCTGGCGATTCTTATGCCAACTTTGCAGGGACTTAGCAAAGAGAAGAGAAAAGCCCTGCTTTGATTTTTACCGTTCCTCCCACTACTTTCACTGGTTCAGACGTCATCTTAACGCCACCAAGCACACCTATAACACAGTACGTAACAAGAGTTCTTTACTACCACGTGACCAGTGTTCAAGTTTCCCCCGTTATCTGGTGAATAGTCTTTCCCAGTTTGTGTGAAGCACGATGCAGTACAAGGATCCCTCCCTTGCATTTTGGTTTTTGTTTTGTTTGCTTGCTTGCTTGTACTGGAGATTGAACCCAGGGACATTCTATTTCCAAGCTATACCCTTTATTTTATTTTGTTTTATTTTATTGTACTGGGGATTGAACCCAAAGGCATTCTATCCTCAAGCTACACCTCTAGCCCTATCTTATTTCTTTATTTGGAAACAAGGTCTGGCTAGGTTGATGAGAGTCTCACTACTTCCTAAGGCTGGATTTGAACCTGCAGTCCTCCTGTCTCAGCCTCCCTAGTACATGGATTACAGGCTTGCGCCGCCACACCTAGCTTTCTTTTTTATTTTGAAACAGGGTCTCACTAAGTTGCTGAGGCTGACGTCAAACCTGTGATCCTCCTGTCTCAGTCTCCCAAGTAGTGGGACTACAGGTGTAGAGCAGCCATGCCAGGCCCAACTTGCTTTTTAACCAGCTGTGTTTTTGTTGTTTTTTTGTTTGGTTGGTTGGGGTTTTTTTTTGTCTTTTGTTTTTGTTTTTTCCATGTTAAGTAATATTCGAGAGACAGGACGGTGGTTTGACTTGGGGGGGGGTCAGCTGTTCCCCGCTGCTTCTGTTCACATCTGTGGTACAGCGTGAAGCAGGTGGGAGCCGGGGGAGGAGGGAGCAGAATCCCCCCAGGTGGCTCCTAAAGAGACATAAGTGAAGCGCTCCTTACAGCCTCTCAGGCAGGAGGATGGCCATGTTGGCATTCTAGAGACTTTAGTGGGAACGAGGGGAAAGAATGCTGGAGAGCCCCGGAGGAAGGAGAATTCCCTGACCTCTTCTTTGGCCACCCTGCAGTTCTGTCCCAGCCTCCTCTTGGGGAACTTGGCTGAACAGGGGTCCCTGAGTCAGCAGGGTCCAGCTTCTGGGGGACCTAGTACCAGGGCTGAGAGCTGGCTGTGAGCCAGGAACACCTGCAGCCAAATCCTGCTTCCACACTCACTAGCTGTGTGGCTTGAGGTAGGTCACTCAGCCTCTCTGTGCCTCAGGTTCCTCCTCTATGAGAGGGATGGTAACAGTACTTGCCCTGCAGGGAAGCCGAGTGACTTAATAATGCCCACAGCGAGAGTTGAGCAGACATGAGCTGTAATTACTGTAACTGCTACTAAAAACCACCCAAGCCAAGCAGGACACAGCCTCTCTTTATCTGGCTCCTGGTTTCTCTGTAGACTGGTGGCTCCGGCTGGCCTCCAGCCTGGAGGCCGGGGAGTTCTCTGGCCTCCGGGCCCCTCTGATGTCATGCCTCTCGTAGGCACCGCACTGTTCTTTGTCTTTGAAGGTTCCTCCAGCCCCAGAGGTCAAAGCAGGTCTCAGGACCAGTCGGGCGGCTGGGACTGCTCACAGAGGGCGTTTTCAGGGCCAGACTCTCCACCCATGACCCAGGTCCCCATCTGGTGTAATCAGTGCCCACTGCCAGGGGCCGGCCTGGGAGCCGCTGCGAGGAGGAAGCCCCGGCTTTGGCCTTTCTTCCTCTTCCTGCTGTGGGTAGCCGTGCAGGAGGCAGGGAGCTCAAGCTGACGACGGCCCAAAAGGCCCCGGCAATTCTTGCTTTACACAGACCAGGATAAGTGAGTAAGAACCACCAGAACCCTGTTTTCTTTGGGTTTTTGTTTTTTGTTTGGTGGTATTAGAGATGGAACCCAAGGGCATTCTACCTCTGAGTTACACCCCCAGCCCTATTTTATTTTTTTAAATTTATTTGTTTATTTTTTGCGGTACTGGGGATTAAACCCGGGCATTCTACCTCCAAGCTACACCCCCAATCCTATTTTTTTATTCTTTATTTTGAAACAGGGTCTCACTAAGTTGCGGAAGGCCTAAGTAGCTGAGGCTGGCTACGAACCCAGATCCTCCGGTCTCAGCCTCCCAAGTACTGGGATTCCATGTAGTGCCACCACGCCCAGCTCTATTTTATTATTTTGAAACAGTGTCTCACTAAGTTGTGGAGGGCCTTGCTAAGTTGCTGAGGCTGGCTGCAAACCCACGATCCTCCTGTCTTAGCCTGCCAAGTGGTGGGATTACAGGTATGCGCCACCACAGCTGGCGAACCCTGAGATTTTAGCAGAGAACCCAGTTTGGGCCCTTGAGCCCTGCTACTAGCAGAGGGCGAGAGAGTCGGCTCCAGCAGAGGGGAAGCTGGCCACGGCCTTTCCTGCAGGCGCCAGTTCTTAAGTCACTTGGGTCTTAGTTGTGATGAGGCCCCGCCCACGAGCTCACCATCGCTTCCTGTTGTGTTGGCCTGGGGGCCGGCTGCTGCTTGCCGAGGTCTCTCACATGAATGACTCTGGGTCCAAATTTTTTTTTTTTTTTTTTTGCGGTACTGGGTATTGAACCCAGGGGCATTCTACCTCTGAGCTATACCCCCAGCCCTATTTTTTATTCTTTATTTTGAAACAGGGTCTCACTAACAGCCAGGTAGGAGCCAGCAATTCTGTCCTCCTACAGCCAGCACCTTTCTTTTATAGAAGGTTAAAACAAAGCAGACGGAGCCGGGCGTGGTGTCGCACACTTGTAATCCCAGTATTTGAGAGGCTGAGACCGGAGGATCTGGGTTCACAGCCAGCCTCAGCTGCTTAGTGAGGCCTTCTGCAATTTAGTGAGACCCTGTTTCAAAATAGAGTAAAAAATTAGGGCTGGGAGTGTAACTCAGAAATAGAGTGCCCCTGGGTTCAAACCCCCCCCCCACACACACACAAAGCAAATGGCAAGCAGGTCAAGTTTAGGGTTGTAGACCAGGCTTAGGGAAAGGCAGGCATGGGACAAACTCAGAGGAAGGACGGGTTCAACATTGCTGGACAGAGAAGACATCAAAGACCATACTCATATCAGTTCCATCAGGTCCCTTGGAATTTGTCCGCTTGCAGACAGATCCCACCCACCCAGTACTGTGCACTCAGCTGGAGCTGGTCCAAGATGACGACCTCAGTGTAGGGTTCTAAGAATCTCTCAACATCCTGTGGAAAGAATGGAAACTTTTCTTTTTTAAAAAATTGGGTCCCAGCTCCACACGAGTAAAAATCACCTACACACAAATAAAAGGTAACCTAATGATGGGTTTAGCTTACCTGTTCTTCAAGGGCATGGGCCATAAACCTCCAGCGTATACAGCAGCACTTGTAAAACCCGTCCTTGTGTCTCAGCTCTGTGCTACAGAGTAGAGAAAAGCAGGAAGGAGGAGAGCGGAGATAGAATTGCTGCCTACCAGGGGCTGATATCACTCTCTCTAGAAATTCCAACTGCCTTGCCTGCAGTCATTAATTGCAACTCTTTTTTTTTTTTTTTTTTTTTCTTGCGGTACTAGGGGTTGAACTCAGGGGCATTCTACCTCTGAGCTACACCCCCAGCCCTATTTTTTATTCTTTATTTTGAAACCGGGTCTCCCTAAGTTGTGGAGGAGTGCCTCACTAGGTAGCTGAGGCTGGCCTCGAACCTGGATCCTCCGGTCTCAGCCTCCCAAATGCTGGGATTACAAGTGTGCGCCACCACGCCCAGCTAATTGCAACTCTTCAGAGTAAAAAATCAGTAGAAAGAGGAAGTATGTTGGCACATGTCTCTGTACTTGGGAGGCTGAGAGAGGAGGATCACAGGTTGGAGACGAGCCTCAGCAACTTAGCGAGACCCTGTTTCAAAATAAAAAGTAAAAAGAGGTGGGAGTGGGGTGAAGTTCAGAGGTAGAATGCCCCTAGGTTTAATTCCCAGTAACACACACACACACGCTGTAGAAAAGTGTAGGAATGTTCAGAGAGTATTAGAAATGTACCAGGAAAGCCAGGTGTGGTGGCGCACGCTTGTAATCCCAGCATTTGGGAGGCTGAGACCTGAGGATCCAGGTTCGAGGCCAACCTCAGCTACTTAGTGAGGCCCTCTGCAACTTAGTGAGACTCGGTTTCAAAATAAAGAATAAAAAATAGGGCTGGGGGTGTAGCTCAGAGGTAGAATGCCCCTGAGTTCAATCCCCAGTACAAAAAAAGAAAAGAACTGTACAAAGAGGCTCTTTTCAACAAATTCCTTAAATGTGAATTAGCTTCAAGTATGCT
>PVLC010007997.1:21344-41348 GCA_004027655.1 Graphiurus murinus
GGGGATTGAACTCAGAGGCATTCTACCTCCGAGCTATACCCCCAGCCCTATTTTTTATTCTTTAATTTGAAACCGAGTCTCACTAAGTTGCAGAGTGCCTCACTAGGTAGCTGAGGCTGGCCGCGAACCCGGATCCTCCGGTCTCAGCCTCCCGAATGCTGGGATTACAAGCGTGCGCCACCACGCCCGGCTCTATTTTGGGTTTTGCGAACTGTGCAAATTATATTACAAATAGCACAGGCCCGTTTTATAAATATCATGACAGTGAATCCTCTACCCTTCCCTTCCTTGAGACGCTGGTCTCTGCCCAACCTGCCCTCCCAAGATGGAATTGCTGTCACAGTTGGGCTGACCGCAGTATGCCGTGTGCAGGAGAGCAGAGAGGACGAGGAGGCAGGGTTTGACAGTAGCAGAAGTCAGGCTGCCACCTGGACGAAAGGGTGAATCAAAACTGTCACCTTAGCCGGGTGTGGTGGCGCACGCTTGTAATCCCAGCATTTGGGAGGCTGAGACCGGAGGATCCAGGTTCAAGTCAGCCTCAGCTACCTAGTGTGGCACTCCGTGATGCCCCTGAGTTCAATCCCCAGTACTGGGGAAAAAAAAAACCTGTCACCTTTAACAGCTGGGCTCAGTGGTGCACGCCTGTAAATCCCAGTACTTGGTAGGCTGAAACTGGAGGATTGCAGGTTTGAGGCCAACATAGCAATGTAATGAGGCTCTCAGCAATTTAGTGAGACCCTGTTTCAAAATAAAATGTAAAATGGACTTGAGGTATAGCTTGGAGGTAGAATGCCCCTGGGTTCAATCTTCCCCCCAACCCCCCTAAACAACAAAAATCCCCTTCCACCCTGGCTCAAGATGGCCAGGCCGCTCCACCTCAGGCCATGGGGGTCCTGGGAAGGGAGCGACCTTGGGTGAGGCAGCTCTCAGTAGCTGGGACCGGCTGTCACAGGTCCCCAGAAGTCACCACAAGTCCTTCCTCGTGGGAATCCAGGCTACACATCTCCGTGTGCATCACATTCACCGAGGGGGAAATTCTTTCCTCTAGATCATCACTTAGGGTATGTGTTCCTGTTAGCTTCCCAGTGCGCTCTCAACAAACAAAGAGGTGCAGCCGGGCGTGGTGGCAACCACCTGTAATCCCAGTACTTGGGAGGCTGAGGCAGGAGGATCCCAGGTTTGCGACTAGCCTCAGCAACCTAGAGAAGCCCTCTGCAACTTAGTGAGACCTTGTTTCAAAATAAAAACTAAAATAGGACTGGGGTGTAGCTTAGAGGTAGAATACCCCTGAGTTCAACCCCTCGTACCAAAAAGGAAAATCAAGGGTTGAATACAGGAAGACCATCTAAGAAGATACCTATCATCCAAGGCGGTCCGTGGAATTCAGCCCCAAGGTTTCAGTCCACCATCAGGATTCTTGATATGCAGGCTCCTGTTTTCCCCTGTGGCTTCATTAGGGTGGCTGTAAGGGACAGTCCTGTTTTGTTTGTTGCCCATTGATGGTTTTCTAGCTCCTTCTATACTTACTAGTTGCATTCTTAATATAAGGACAAAATTTTTTTTTCTTCACTTGGTGGTTTATCTTCAAGCCGATTTTTTTTTTTTCTTTTTGTGGTACTGGGAATAGAACCTGGGGGCATTCTACTTCCAAGCTACAGCCCCAGCCCTACTTTTTATTCTTTATTTTGAAACAGGGTCTCACTAAGTTGCGGAGGGCTTCACTAAGCAACTGAGGCTGGCCATAAACCCGGATCCTCCCATCTCAGCCTCCCAAGTACTGGGATTACAGGCATGTGCCACCATGCCCAGCCTTATTTTTTTAGTTTGAGACAGGGTCTCACTAGGTTGCTGGGTCTCACTATGTTGTAGAGGCTGTCCTCGAACCTGCAGTCCTGTCTCAGCCTCCCAAGTACTTGTAGTAGGAGTGTGTACCACCACACCTGGCTATTTTTATTTATTTATTTTGCGGTACTAGGGGTTGAACCCAGGGGCATTCTACTTCAGAGCTCCACCCCCAGTCCTATTTTTTTATTCTTTATTTTAAAACAGGATCTAAGTTGCGCAGGGCCTCACTAAGAAGCTGAGGCTGGCCATGAGCCCCGATCCTCTGGTCTTAGCCTCCCAAGTACTTGAATTACAAGTGTGAGCCACCATGCCCGGCTTGTTTTTATTTTGTAACAGAGTCTCACTAAATTGTGGAGGGCTTCATAAGGTTTCTGAGGCAGGCCACGAATCTGTGATCCTCCTGTTTCAGCCTCCCAAGTACTGGGATTACAAGCATGAGCCACCACACCCAGCTTCATTCTTCTATTTAACTCTTCAAGAGTTAAACTTGACTGGATTTTGCAGGCTGTGTCCTGATCATAAAGGATTTTGCTGCCTGGGTTCCTCCTCTTGGAGTTTTCCAGGCAATTTACATACTATCATTACCAATCCATCACATTCTAAAGGTTTTCCCAAGCCCAAAAGAAACCTCATGCTTACTTGACTATATCACCTTACGAGCCTAATGTTCACTTGATTGGTTTTGCTATGGGATTGGTGCGGTCCTATCTTAGCCAGTAGTCTCCCTCTGCTACTGCTTATCTACAGGTAACAGTCTCATGTTTGCATGCTCACGTGACTGTCCACATGCGTTGGATTCACTCACATATTAACTAAGAGGACCTTGCTTCTTGATTCTAAAACAGATTATGTGATTTAGAGATTAGAAGTTCCTCTGTCTGCCAACATCAGATTTGTAAACAAAGTTAGCTGCCTCAGGAATCCAGAATTTTGAATTTGATTGTCTTCAAGTTAAACCCTGCCTGGGCAACGTGCCCCAATTTATTTTTTGCGGTTCTGGGGATTGAACCCAGGGGCATTCTACCTGAGCTGTACCCCCAACCTTATGTTTTATCCTGTATTTTGAAACAGGATCTCACTAAGCTGTGGAGGGCCTAAGTAGCTGAAGCTGGCCATGAACCTGTGATCCTCCCGTCTCAGACCCCCAAGTACTGGGATTCCAAGCGTGCACTGCCACACCCGGCTAACTTGCCCCAACTTAGATAGGAATCAGCCTCGTAACTGCAGGAGCGAACAACCCAACAGTAGGATCCCTACCAAAGTCTTAGGATGTGTTGTCTGAGTTCACTTTCAACAAATGTCTACTAAAGGTCTATATGTGCCAGACCCTGGGGTAGACAGCATACATCAAGAACCAAGCAAGCCGGGCGTGGTGGCGCACGCTTGTAATCCCAGCATTTGGGAGGCTGAGACCGGAGGATCCGGGTTTGCGGCCAGCCTCAGCTACCTAGTGAGGCACTCCGCAACTTAGTGAGACCCTATTTCAAAATAAAGAATAAAAAATAGGGCTGGGGGTATAGCTCGGAGGTAGAATGCCCCTGAGTTCAATCCCTAGTACCTCAAAAAAAAAAAAAAAAAAAAGTTGGTATAAACAGTACATGCTAAATTGTAACTATCTGAATGTTAAAAGGTGGAAGAACTTAATCTGGGGAAATAAGCATAGTTGATACAGTTTTCCAGATTATAAAAAGAATATATGTTTGTTGGTTTTACAACAAACAGTTACAAAGTCAACTTTTTCCCAACCTACCCTGTCTTCTAACACTTCCCCAGATTTTCCTTTCTCCCTCCCTCCCTTTTTCCTTTGTTTTTGGTACAGGAGACTGACCTCCCAGCAACGCCCTTTTTACTTTCCAGCCCTTTTTATTTTGAAACAAGATCTTGCTCAGTTGCTCAAGCTAACCTCCCCTGTGACTCTGTCTCAGCCATCCAAGTACTGGGATTACAGGCATGTACTACCATGCCCAGCTTAAATGCAATGCCATTTTAATGCTATTTATAAGCCAGGCATGGTGGCACACGCCTGTACTCCCTGTACTTGGGAGGCTGAGACAGGAGGATTGCAGGTTCAAGGACAACCTCAGCAAATAATGAGACTATCATCAACCTAGTGAGACCCTGTTTCCAAATAAGAAATAAAATAGGGCTGGGGTTGTAGCTGGAAGTTAGAATGCTTCTGGGTTCACTCCCCAGTACCACACACACAAAAATAAGTAAATGCTATTTGCTCATTTGATGAGATAAAGCTTTCTACTAAGCACATTCTTGGGTGTTTTTTAGGAGAATGAGATACCAAGAGAGATTTGTGAAGGTGTGGATCACTGTTTTGAGCAGGAGGAAAAGGAGAAATCAGGACAGCGGAATGAAGATGGAAACAAAATAGCAGAAAAGACAACTGAATCTAGAAGTGAGGTAAGCCATCCAAGGCCCCAGCCCTGGCTTTCATGTAGGTATGTGGCCTTGACCATTTATGGCACTATACCCCCGGCCCTACTATTTATTTGTGGTACTGGGGATTGAACCCAGGGGCATTCTACCTCCGAGCTACACCCCCAGCCCTATTTTTTTTTTTTTTTTTTTTTTTTTGCGGTACTGGAGATGGAACTCAGGGGCATTCTACCTCTGAGCTACACCCCCAGCCCTATTTTTTATTCTTTATTTTGAAACAGGGTCTCACTAAGTTGCAGAGTGCCTCACTAAGTAGCTGAGGCTAGCCTCGAACCCAGATCCTCCTGTCTCAGCCTCCCAAATGCTGGGATTACAAGCATGCGCCACCACGCCCGGCTCCTATTTTTTATTCTTTATTTTGAAACAGGGTCTCACTAAGTTGCGGAGTGCCTCACTAGGTAGCTGACTGAGACTGGCCAAGAACCCGAATCCTCTGGTCTCAGCCTCCCAAATGCTGGGATTACAAGCGTGCACCACCATGCCCGGCTTATTCTTTATTTTGAAACTGTCTTGCTAAGTTGCAGAGGGCCTCACTAAGTAGCTGAGGCTGGCCACAAACCAGGATCCTCCTGTCTCAGCCTCCCAGGTACTGGGATTACAAGCATGCATTACCAAGCCTGGCTCTTTATTTTGAATCAGGGTCTCCCTAGGTCGATGAGTCTCACTAATTGCTGAGGTTGTTCTTGTCCTTGAACCTGTGATTCTCCCGTCTCAGCCTCCCAAGTACTGTGATTACAGGCGTGCACCGCCATGCACAGCACATTGTAATCATTTATGTTAAGAATGAATTCTGCATGCAAGTATACTCAGCTATTAGCCAATCTGACATACTAAAATACACTTTAAAAAATTGTGGAAAAGGTAATTGAACTTACAAAGGAATCAGCCTATAGAATTTTTTTCCTGGTTAAACTTGATTTTGTACACACACACACACACACACCTCACCCCCTCTCTCCAGAAACTTGGCAGCAGATTCTGCTAGTTGTATTTGCCAAGAGAAGGGATGAGAGATGGCTGGCATTCCGAACCCATGCTGGCCAGGTCCTGGGAATCAAGCTGGAGGGCCAACTCTACAGGCAAATGACCCTCAACTTCTATTAAGGCTTGGGCTAAAAAATCTGCAGTCTATTGGTGGGTCAAGCAGAACCACTGGCATCCAGGTGCCCATTTGGTACCTCTGGTCTTGACCAAGGGACCAGCTCATTGGAAGTCCTGCTTGGCTAACTACTCTTCAGCCAAGAGGTCTGGGAAGATCCACTGCAGGAGGCCTACTGCAGTCCTGCCCCCAAGCCTGGCACACAGGTACTGCAGAGAGGCCTGGCGATTCCATAAACCCTTAGCCAGGTGACACCTCCACCCGGAAGGCACACAGTTGCAGGTCCTGACGGTGCTCTTGGTCGTGGCTCACTTTGCCATCCCGGCCTCCAATACCCCAGAGCACCATGCCCCGGCCCTTCTCAGCCCGTCATGCCTGTGTCTCGACCAGGTAACACTACAAACATTGGCTTGGTTTTATGGAGTGAGGTCAGAAGCAGCTTTGTTCTTGTCGCCTCCTGGCCTGTCCTAACCTGTTCTAGGGGAACTAGTTCTTCCCTGTACCGTGGGTGAAATTTGGGGCAGGCCACATAACTCAGATTAAAAAAAATAAAAATAAAACACCACCACCTCTGGTCATCCAGCAATGGACAAGAATAATCCAGTTTAACTCTCAGACTTGCAATCAAAATTTAGCTTCTTCCCTCCTCCCAGCCCTTCTCTGTATGCAGTTTGGCTGCCTCTATTTCCCCAATTTGTCCTCCCCTGCTAGTCGGGCTGCTTTCCTTGTAGCTGGGGGTAGGGGTGGGGGGAGTAATGAGGTGGTAAGGATTCAGGAAAGGCATTATTTGGTACAAACCTGCCATTGTTTCCCTTGACCATGAGACACCGAAAGCCTGTTGTTGTAGATAGGCACTTTCATTTTGAAGGCTGAGATCTCTACCCACATAGCTGGGAGTCCTTCATCTTGTACTGGGGATTGAACCTGGGGGCATTCTACTTCTGAACTACACCCCCAGCCCTTTTTATTTAATGAAACACATCTTTGAATGGTTTAAAGGACCAGTTCATACTTCACTTGTACAGTGATCCTTATACCATATTTCTAATAAGGCTTCTAGCTGGACATGGTGGCACACCTGTAATCTCAGTACTTGGGACAGCCTTACATCACAGCGAGACTCAGCAACCTAGCAAGACCCCATTTCAAATAAAAAAATAAAAAGGCTGGGAGAGTAATTTGGAGGTAGAACGCCCCTGGCTCAATCCTGAGTACCACACATACATCCACAAAATAATTTATTTTTCAGGAATCCAGATATATTTGTGATGCTATCCCTTCTCACTTGTGACCATCAGTAAATTTTGGACAATAGTTGGCCAAGGACCAAGCCCAAGTTTGGAATACTTCTGAAAATTAAGAAATGAGGATTCATTTTAAACAATCCAATTGGAGAAAAAAAAAATCACAATCCACTAAGATGTGCAATTTTCCAGTTAGAGTCAAAAGGAAATATTACCCACCAAACTGGCTCAAATAGTCCTATAGTATTCTACAGGCATACATACTGGGTCTTAAAATACATGGCTTCATAAAACCCAGAATATTTGGCAGAAAAGGAAACCACGAATATGTATACACACACACAACTGCGCACGCGCTCTCTCTCTCCAACTGGTCTAAATCTTAAAAAGAAATCCTAAAATAAGCTGGGTGTGGTGGCGAACACTTATAATCCTAGTACTTGGGAGGCTGAGACAGGAGAATTGGGGTTCATAGCCAGCCTCAGCTACTTAGTGAGACCCTGTTTCAAAATAAAGAATAAAAAGTAAGACTGGGGGTGGAGCTTGGAGGTAGAATGCCCGAGTTCAATCCCCAGTATTGCCAAAAAAGAAAAAAAAAAACTAAAACATTTGGGAGTGGGAGTAAGGCACAGAACATGAGTGACCTAGCCAGTATCATGAATTCAGTAACAGGTAAAGCTATCCCTTATGCACACACCAAAAGCAGAGATATCCTGAATAAAATATAGTCGACTTTTTTTTAATTTATTTTTGCGGTACTGGGGATTGAACTCAGGGGCATTCTACCTTCGAGCTATACCCTTAGCCCTATTTTTTATTCTTTATTTTGAAACAGGGCCTCACTGAGTTATGGAGGGCTTCACTAAGTAGCTGAGGCTGGCCACGAACCTGCAATCCTCCTGTCTCAGCCTCCCAAGTACTAGGATTACAAGCGTGCGCCACTACACCCAGCTAGTGGAAATTTTTAAAGGAAGAGCAGAACTCAGAAGCAAGAAAGGGAATTCTAGTGGGCGTGGTGGCTCACACTTGTAATTCCCCATACTTGGAAGGCTGAGACAAGAGGATCGCAGGTTTGTGGCCAGCCTCAGCTACTTAGGCCCTGTTTCCAAATAAAGAATTAAAAATAGGGCTGGGGGTGTAGCTCAGTGCACCTGCATTTAATCTCCAGTACCACAAAAAGGGAGGAGGGGATTCTATTATAAGAAACAAAGAAGGAACTCAAATCCAGATTTTAAGATAATTGGGCCATAAAATTAAGGATCCTCAAAAAGGAGTTGGAAGCAGATACCACAACAGAGACTCAGGTTGAGTGGACAGTATATGAGGCATCAAGCCCATGCCTGGGAGGATGTGAACTTCCTACCTAAAACTCAATGTTTTAGCCCCAAAGCTACATACAGGGTCTGAATCCATGTTACCATCACAAGAAATCCTGGGCCAAGAACCAAAGTTTAGACAGTAACCCTTGGTGTGTGGGATTCACACAGAAACAAAAGTGAGTTTGCCTTTCAAAAATTACAAATGAAGCCAGGAATGGAGGTGCACGCTTGTAATCCTAGCACTTGGGATGCTAAGGCAGGAGGATCACAAGTTTGCAGCCAGCCTCAGCGACTTAGTGAGGCCCTCTGCAACTCAGTGAGACTGTTTCAAAATAAAGAATAAAAGATTGGGCTGGGGATGGAGCTCAGAGGTAGAACGCCCCAGTTCAATTCCTAGTACCACAGGGGGGAAAAATTACAAATAACATGCAGAAACAGCCATGAGTCATCATGTGCGAAAGTCAGGACTCAGTAATTCTCTGAAAAGGCTCTAAAATCAAGTTTGAAAGAATGGAAGTAATATTACTTCAGGAAAAAGATTAACTATATACAACAGCATTGATAACTTACCAGTAGTTATAAATGTCCTAAAACAGCCAGGAATGGTGGCACACGCCTGTAATCCCAGTACTTGGGAGGCTGAGATAGAATCACAGATTTGCAGACCAGCCTCCAGAATTTAGGGCCTCTGCAACTTAGCGGGACCCTGTTTCAAAATAAAAGAATATAGGCCTGGGGGTGTAGCTAAGAGATAGAATGCCCCTGGGTTCCATCCCCAGTACCACTAAATATAAATGCCGTAAGACACAATACTGAGAGAAAACATTAAAAGTGGCATTTTTCTACCAGAAATAAGCATGAAGGCAAAATAATTCTAGGAAACAAAATGAGTATTATTCATATCCTATTAAAGGAATTATTTCAATAAGAAGCTAAACTCTGAAGGCAGAAGTGAAATAAAGCAATGATTAGTATGTTGGTAAAGACATTTGGGTAAGTAACCAACTGGGAGGGCTAACTGGAGGGACAAAATAAGGTGGAACTAAAAATAGTAGCCAAAAATTATAGAAGATGGTTAGGGCAAGAATGGTGATGGTGGTGGGGAGGGGGTGATGTTCTTGTTCAGGATATAGCAGAAATACTATAGCTGGGTGTGGTGGTGCACACTTGTAATCCCAGTACATGGGAGGCTGAGACTGGAGGACCGCAGGTTTGGGGCCAGCCTCAGCTACTTAGGCCCTCCGCAACTTAGTGAGACCCTGTTTCAAAATAATTTAAAAATGGGGCTGGGGGTGTAGCTCAAGAGTTCGAATGCCCCTGGGTTCAATCCCTTGTACCACAAAATAAGTATAATATGCACATTTTAGAATATTAAAAGGCCAGGTGTGGTGGCGCATGCTTGTAGTCCCAGCATTTGGGAGGCTGAGACTGGAGGATCTGGGTTCGCAGCCAGCGTCAGCTACCTAGTGAAGGCACTCTGCAACTTAGTGAGACCCTGTTTCAAAATAAAGAATAAAGCCGGGCACGGTGGCGCACGCTTGTAATCCCAGCATTTGGGAGGCTGAGACTGGAGGATCCGGGTTCGCGGCCAGCCTCAACTACCTAGTGAGGCACTCAGCAACTTAGTGAGACTCAGTTTCAAGATAAAGAATAAAAAAATAGGGCTGGGGGTATAGCTCGGAGGTAGAATGCCACTGAGTTCAATCCCCAGTACCGCAAAATAAATAAATAAATAAATAAATAAATAAATAAAGACTAAAAAATAGAGCTGGGGCTATAGCTCAGAGGTAGAATGCCCCCCAGGTTCCATCCCTAGTACCACACACACACACACTCTCTCTCTCTCTCACAAATAAGAATATTAAAAGAGGAGCAGAATGTAAATCTCCCAACCAAGGAATAAAGCAAGGGTAAATAATACTGTATGCTGTTAGACTTGGGTATCTTAAATGTTAAGCCTAATGCTCCACTCAACATCTTTTGTCTGAAGACCTTTTTGTTTTCTTGCAGAGACATCAAAATGGGACAGATACATCTTTTTCTCTGGAAGACTTATTTCAGCTAATTTCGTCACAATCTGAATATTCTCTGGAGGTAAATTGGAACTTGACTCCTATCCTTGAAATATCTGCCCAGGCCTCTTATGAAAAAAACCACCCTTTATGGCAGCAGCTTGTAACAACACAAATGCAACGCTTACCATCAAGTGTATTATTAAACACAGCTATTCTTTATAGAATACACTAATTTGTACAGTCAACCAAATATGAATACCATTCTTCCTTCCAAATAATAATCTGAGACTGATACATCAAATTTAGAACATTGAGCCCAGCGTGGTGATGCACACTTGTAATCCCGGTACTTGGGAGGCTGAGACCAGAGGAGCTGAGTTCCCAGAAGCCTCAGCTATTAGCTGAGACCGTTTCAAAATAGTTTTAAAAAGGGGGGGGCGGGGCGGACTGGGGCCAGGCATAGTGGCACACACTTGTAATCCCAGTACTTGGGAGGCTGATGGGAGGATCACAAGTTCGAGGACAGCCTCAGCAAATAGATTCTCATCAACCTAGTGAGACCCTGTTTCCAAATAAAATCAGGCTGGGGGTGTAGCTCAAAGGTAGAATGCCCGAGATCAATCCCTAGTACCAAAAAAAAAAAAAAAAAAAAAATTAGAACACTGGAGCTGTAAATGGTAGTAAATCTTTGTGACAAACTAAGGGTTTTTGTTGTGCGTGTAGTGCTAGGGTTTGGACCCAGGGATATTATTCTTCCAAGTTACACCTCAGTCCTGGCTCTCAGCTAAATTACTGAGGCTGCTCTTGAATCTGTGATCCTGTCTCCGCCTCCCAAGTGCTGGGACTACAGGAGTGCACCACCATGGCCAGTTGTATCATTATAGTAAGTCTTTTAGCTAACCTTTCCCCTACACTGCCTTCAGTATACTTTGGTCTTAACCCCGATCCTCCATAATGTGGACTTTGATTGCCAACTGCTAGGATAAGTTACATCTTAAGTTTTAGAAAATTACAACGAGGTCATTTTTTATACTAATAAAATATCTTAGCTTCCAGATTAGGAACAGCTTTTTCCCTCCTGGGAGCAACACATTCTGATTTGGGCAACTAGAGTTATTAACAACCAGCAACACATCTGTTAGTAAAGAGGAACTGACAAGAATATTGTATTGGGCAACAGAAATGCTTTTGCTATAGGCCTATGCATATTTAAAGAGCCATTTTTCTTTTTTCCAGGGCATGTCACTGGAAGATACTCCACCTTTTCCAGACAGTATCAATGACAGCATGAATTCGGCAGCACATCATAATGTAAATTTTAGCCAGGCTTTAAGTCAGGATGTGAGTCTTCATGAGGCTATGTTGCTGTGTCCCAACAACACATTTAGACAAAATTCAGTAGCAAGGACTCCACAGGCACAAGAACCTTTTCTGCAGTTGAATTTTCGTATTGACCCTGAGCAAACCTTTCTAGGAACTAATATGACAGGACTTCCATCTGTTGACAATCAGATGAGAAACCTAACCAGTCAAGATCTCCTATATGACCTGGATGCAAACATATTTGATGAGACAAACTTAATGTCTTTAGCCACTGAAGAAGGTTTTGATCCAATGGAAATTGCTCAAATTTTTGAGGAACCAGATACCGATTCTGGCCTTTCATTAAATTCAAGTCCCAACAGTACCTCTATTACCAAGTCTAATTCTTCCCATTCTCTATGTGATGAAGGTGCCATAGGTTATAGTAGTGGCCCTGAATCACCTTCCCATAATTTAGAAGGGGCTGTAGGAGGCTATTACCCAGAACCCAGTAGTAAACTTCTTCACATGGATCAGAGTAATGAGCCTGGTTTTCACGAGGATCTTGTATTTCAGCATGTATTACATAACCACACTTACCACTTACAGCCAGAACCAGAATCCACTTCTGAATCTTTTTCGTGGTCTGGGAAATCACAGAAAATGACTGGGCACTTTGACAAGGATGGAAACCTGAGCCGTGACGAAAGGCGGGCTAAAGCTCTGCATATCCCTTTTTCTGTGGATGAAATTGTCCACATGCCTGTTGATTCCTTCAACAGCATGTTAACCAGGTACTACCTGACAGACTTACAAGTCTCACTCATCCGTGATATTAGACGAAGAGGGAAAAATAAAGTTGCTGCTCAAAACTGTCGTAGACGCAAACTAGACACAATTTTCAATCTAGAGAATGATGTCTGTGACTTGCAAGCTAAGAAGGAAACCCTAAAGAGAGAGGGAGCTCAATATAACAAAGCTATTAAATTAATGAAACAAAAACTGCATGATCTTTACCATGATGTTTTTAGTAGGTTAAGAGATGACCAAGGTAGACCTGTCAATCCAAACCAGTATGCACTTCAGTGCAGCCATGATGGGACGGTTTTGATTGTACCCAAAGAACTGGTGACTTCAAGCCACAAAAAGGAAGCCCAAAAGGGAAAGAGGAAAAAGTGAAAGAAACTAAAGATTGGGCTAAGTGTTCAGAAACTGACGGGTCACATACCCTTGAAATTGCTAACCCTCAGTCCTATGACTGCTTTTTGAATCGTTCAAGTTGAAGCTTATACCTCTTAAGCATTTAGGACTTCAAGCTAACTGAGAAATTGGGGTGAAATCTTCCTCAATTATAAAGTTCGTGAATATGTTCAAATCAAAAGGGCACATGAAAACCTAAGAGAATTTCCAGTTTGGCAGCCACTTTGAGTAAGGTGGTCACTTTGAAATGCAAGCACTGTGGATCTAATTAAAAGACTTTAATACAGTGAGCTTTTCAACAAATTTTAACTTTTATGAATATTTAACTTAAAATTTGTGTGAAATAAATTTTATATATTTGATTTTATACAGAATCTTTTATAGACTCCAAGCCAACACTTCCTCCAATATGCGATACGGGTGATTTGAAGATTTACATATATTGATCAGACCAAACATGAGGTCAACATGGTATGGCAAGAGTGAGAAATACCCCATCTAGATTTAACACTGAGGCAGAAAATAACGGTCCCAACTTTTATACCAAATACAGCTTGAATGTAAACACCATGGGAACAGATAGTTGAAACTAGTCTTCCCTATAATCAGAGATAGAAAAAAAAAGTTTTATTAAAACCAGCAGCTTGTATGTAAGCATAATTTCACATCCTAGGAAATTTTCTCATCAAGTATCACAGCCTACTGCCAGAGCACCATTAAGCCACATAAATCCAGAAAAGGAAGCAAATGTTTAACAAATTGCAATAATCAACATATGTAAAGTCTGAAAGGTATTCAAATACTGAAAATGGGCATATACTCAAAGATCTGAAAATCGGTAATGTCAGAAATGGTATTTGAAGTGAAGTCACTGAATCAACAATGATGATCTGAAAACATTTTTACAAATTTAGAGAACACCTGTACTGGCATAAGATCCAAATTGTGAAAACCATTATTCTCTCCTGTAAGTTACCAATGGCCAGCAATGCAGTGTTGTCATAAAAAGTACTAGTGAGTTGAGATGCAATCTGCACAACCTGGACTTTTCCACCATTGAGCCTAGGGACTTCACAAACCCTGGTTTTTCAAGAGAATGCTCCTACCTGTAAATACCCCATTAAAAACTGCACTTTTGCTCATTACCCCCCCTTCCAGTATCTTAAATGCCAGAACTTTATTACTGTCAAAGTATACCCATCAGATTCAACATTCCCATATTCCTAAAAATACTAAGGGGAAAAAGTACACCCATTATCAAGACACGGTACCTCAGGCCCTAATGTTTTATTATAAGGCACTTGTATGGTTCAGAGGCTGATGAATCAAGACTCCACACATTTTTTATTTTGCCATGGGCTGGTTCCCCAAGTCCTGCCCAGTCATTCTGGATTCAGGCCATGTGAACTAAAGCTGCTTGTCTTGTCACCAATGCAAAAATCTAATCCAGCTTTTTAGTCAAGACCCAGTACCCAAAACCTTAATTGCCGAATGCAAATCTCGAGAGCAAAGATCTAATGCTTACACTTAGCCTTCCAAAGTGTATTTTCTAGTAACATTTTCCTCCCAAATTGGGTGAATTAGCCCAAACCTTCCACTTCACAAACACACCCTATCAATCATGAAGATATAAACGGCGTAAACAGGGACATGAGGTGAAACCTGATGGAAGAACCCACCACGCTGGCCATCTTTTTCTATTAAAACATCTGGCAAGTAGCCAACATATCTTTGCAGGTGCAAACATTCTCAATTTTATGCTGTGAGCAATGTATACTGGTCACCATCCTTTAGATCTCCAGACTGGGTTGTTTTGCCAGTCTTTTGTCACCTTTGAAACACAAAGCAGCCTAAGGGGTTTCCTAAGTACCCCATTAAGGAACTAGACCATTTCTTCACTGTCACCCCAATGTTTTACTTACCTGGCTGGCTTCATTTACCAAACCCCACAGCCTAAAAGCTACAAAGTACTAAAATACCTGGGTGATAGAATTTTTATGTAATAATCAACCATCTGGTAACTAGTTCCCAATCTTGTGTACTCTAAGGGCCAACGCAGTTCAGGGGTCTCTTTTCAACCAATGTAAGAGACTTACTCTCTTGTATGGTAAGTTAGCCTCAAAACATTTGGTAAGGCCATACATACCTTATGCTAATTCACCAAACCAGATTACTGAAAAACCTTTAAATAGGGGAGAAAGATCAAATTTCACAGAAACTTGTAAAAGCTTTCACAACCAGGAGTGCTTGGTATATCAGCCAGTTTCAAACAGTTCCCCACTGTACTCTCGGTTTAAAAAAAAAAAAAACCTCCCACACTATCAGACTTGGCCTATATTGTGCGTTTTGGACAATACCAACTCTTCAGTCATCAGGCTATTTTGAATGCAAACTATTTAATCATATTTTCTTTGATTTAAATCTGGAGCTTGAAGTAGAATCCACACAGCTAAAAGGTACTCCTCGGTGACCCACACATGCAGCAGCACCAGAGTCAGTTTATTTTTGCTCTAACATGCTCTAAGCATGCAGATGATTTTTATGTGGTATTTATGCCTAAGGTAGCACCCTGGTAAGTCATTTCCTTCTCTTAGGACAGTCATATGTAAACCTTAAAAACTGGAAGCCAAGTATTCTGACAAATTCATAGTTGACAGATACAGCTATTTCAAATTTAAGCTATGAGAGTTGGTAATATACACTTGTTAATCATCCACCTGACTTACCTGTGAGACCTTATCATGAAAAGCAAAAGTAATTAAAGTCAATACTTTGTTCCTTTTTTCTGGTTTGAGGTTAAGTGCCCAAAACAATAGTCCCCGTTAACTATAATCCACATTGC
The DNA here is from genome assembly GCA_004027655.1 of Graphiurus murinus. Classification (NCBI taxonomy): domain Eukaryota; kingdom Metazoa; phylum Chordata; class Mammalia; order Rodentia; family Gliridae; genus Graphiurus; species Graphiurus murinus. The sequence continues at coordinate 36,659 of PVLC010007997.1, forward strand.
GGGACTCTTGATGGCAATCACCGATACTCATTTTACCAAGTGCAGGTTGCAATAAAGTTGACATTTAACACTACAAGTATGCAAGATTTATCTTAGTGGTTCTGCATAAACCAGTTCATATGAACCACGTAGTCTGGTTGAAATTTGTGACTTCAAAATGCCACCACCAATATTACACATACAGGAAACTGTAGTATTCAAACACTGGAATATGCAGTGCATAAATAGCATTTTATTAGGGACAGCCAATAATGTCCACAATGCTTTTCTCATTTGAAAAATGGAAATACGCATGTGAAAACTGCTTTAAAAATTTAGGGCATGGCAATCTTGTAAACAACTGAATGTTGATAGAACAAGATTCACACATTTTATGTGTAGACATTACACCAAGTGTTTAGATACAAAAGTATTTATTTTATAAATGTATTTAAAATAGAACTTTAAGCTGTCTACTCACAAAGCCTAATTTAAAACATGATACATTTATCTAACTGACTTGATGCTACTTTTTACAAAACAACACTCATTTTGTAATTCAAGAACCTGGTACTAAATGAATTGTTTTGTTTTTATCAGAAAACATTTCCCTTTTATCTTATAGTGCTTCTTAAATGAAGGCACAAAAACAAGAACTACTTTCAGATGGTACAGAATTTCTTATTTCTTGAAGACTCTGTGGTTGACCACTTCTTCATTAGTTACCTGCAGCAAGACACCTTCCTGCCAAAGGAAAAAAAAAGTATCTGAAGAAGTTTATCATGTTTGTCCAAAGAACCTAAATAACTTCAGTGGTGGTCTTGGGATCAAAGATGACTCACTGGTGCATACAGAATAAGCCCTGAGTATTACATTCCTGAAAAGGCAATAAAGCCAGGAAATCAAACTCTGAAGTTTTAAGAAATGAATTTCAGCAGTCAACCTACAGCTGTTTAAGTTATGACAGTGGGCAAGAATTAAATTTCAACCCAACTATTATTAATGGATACATACAAGATTCATAATGTAGACATACACTTTACTTTTAACTATTATCTGTGAACAGATCCAACCATTTTGCCCTGCCTCCTGTCAGCTTCATCCTGGTTAAGTATATAAAGCTAGAACCATAAGGAAATACAACAAAATGTCCTAATTTTAACAATCCTAGGTCACTGAAAATGCTTGTTGGTCGAAGAAATGTGAATACACAAGGGTGTAATGCTGGGAAATTTCATGATTTATTGAACTTGTAGCCTAACTTTTACCTACCATTTTACTACCAACACCACTGAAGGAACCAAGAAAAGCTTTATTAATGATCACTTGGCTTGCCTCAGCTGTTGAAATGAAGCACTTTACAGTCTTTGTGGCAGCAGAATATACTTGTCCATGGTTCATATCATTGCTAAATTCCAGCAGGGAAAAAAATGATATGTTAAGCACCCGAATCTTCATGGAGAGGGAGGGGGTGGGAAAGAAGGAAAAAAAGGGAAAAACAACCAAAATAATTTAAGTAAATGACAGATAGGAAAACAGGGTTTATAAAAATTTTCTTGAGTTTATAAATTGTTAAACTCAATTTGTAGCTATGTTAAACTATATAAGAGCCACTATACTGAAAGACCATTGAAGAGTTATTAGTTTTATCATTTAGGGAGGAAAATTAAGAAAGGAAAAGTAAATAAGATCTTACCTAAAGAAGTTTAACTGAAGCTTAGAACTATTTTGCTCTACACCCTCAGCTTTCGTTGGCATCCTTATAAAACTACTGTAGTTAAAGCTTTGTAGAAACAGCACAGTTTTTTAAGACTGGCTGAACTTAGTAGCCGTCAAGAGTTCTCTTGTACTAGACCTGTGTCCCTGAAGAGTACCTCGCTGGGGTTATTTCCTTTCCTTGCATTGAAGAAGCAGCATCTAAAAGATCTAAAAAGGTGTTTCTCCTTGCAGAGATATCCCTTAAGTTATCTAGATAATTTAATCCTGATGAATTGCAGACAACACACTTATATCTGACCAGCATTTATCTTAACACAAATATAACAACAGCTTTGCAACGGACCTTAATTATACTACCCACTCCTTAACTTATTTAAAATAAAAAGTCTATAATTACACAATTTCCTTTAGAATTATTTTATTAAATCATAAATGTACAACAGCTTCTTAACTCTACACACGCACTTAAATTTTTTTAAAGGAAAAACGTTATGTCTTATTACACCATGATCCTGGCTAATAGCTTTTTCAAAACTTTGAGAAAAATCTTAAAAAAGGTTTCACATGTCACCTGAAACTTACAAATTTAACATTATCAAAGAAGGAATGCTTCTACACTCTTACAAAGACCACTAGAAAGAAACAACAATTAAAAAGCTAAGAAACTGTCTCAAAGGCATTTTTTACAATCCTTCCTCCACAGTAACGTAATGTTATTAAATAATCCAATCCATTCACAAAATGGCTCTCTGCATCTGCTCTGGTGTCTTCTGCCATATCACTGCATATTTATGCATGACTGAGATAAGAGTTTCCTTAACATTGTTATTTCGATAACCTGAAGCTGTTCTGTTACCTCTGGGCTCTCATCCTCTCCTATTTATACAGTGAAGCCTGTTTCAACAGAAGTAAAGAGTAAAAAAAAAATAGGTTATGAAATTATTCATCTAACCAGATTTTAAGGAAAGATAACATGATCCTAAAAAGCTTTTACTCCTGCAGCTAGGTCTCCCAAGACAATATTAATTATAAAACTAAAAAACTACTTACCCATGGTAAATAGGAAGAAGCTCAGTATCGGCTCCTCCCACCATAACCCCCACTTCCTCCACTGCCTCCTGGACCATAATTTCCTGTAACAGTTAAAACAAGAGAAAGCAAACTTACTATGATTACCCATAACTTAGCCCAATTATCAGTTTTTACACCACTAATTACTTGAAAAATAAAGTATTTAAGCTCACTGATAAATTTTCTTTGAGCTTTTTTTTTTTTTTTGTGCAGTACTGGAGATTGAACTCAGGTACCTTTGAGCTACACCCCCAGCCCTATTTTTTTACTCTTTATTTCGAAACCGGGTCTCAGTAAGTTGCGGAGTGCCTCACTAGGCAGGCTGAGGCTGGCCGTGAACCCGGATCCTCCGGTCTCAGCCTCCGGAATGCTGGGATTCTCTTTGAGCTTTTCAAACATTTTTTGATGCTATTCTTTCAAGAATCCCATCAGAGGGCTGGGACAGCTCAATGGTAAAGCGCTCGCTCTGCAAGCACAACGCCCTGGGTTCGATCCCCAGTGCCAAAAAGACCGAAAAAAGTCAAGCTAAAAAAAATTTTTTTTAAAAAAAAAGAAAGAAAAGAATCCCATCTGGAAATCAGTAAGATTTTCAAAAGATTAAGTACAAGAGGACTACAAAATGTGGGGTCTAAGTTTCTCAAGCTAAATACTGATTTGAGGAAAGGTCTTCTAATTATTTCACTGTCAAGATACTCACTACACAATTTATACTAACCTCCTTGTGCTTAGGAATCTAATTTGGCCATCTCCTAAGAACTATCACCTCTACCTTCCTGACTTCAACATTACTTACACAGTATCAATGTATTCCACCTTACCACCCCAATCCCTAGCATGCTATGCCAAGTCTTTTGTGAAAGTACTTTTGCAAAATTTATTTCACTAATACAAATAAGGGAATATTATCAAATATAAGCATCCTTAGAATGAAATGAAAGACTAATCTTATAATCACAGTTCTGAAAAATCTCAATTTTGTTATAAATTACCTCCACCATATGGTCCACCCATGTTCCTGCTACCACCAAAGTTTCCACTCTTCATTGGACCGTAGTTAGAAGGTTGCTGGTTATAATTTCCAAAATCATTATAATTTCCACTTCCGTAATTTCCTATAGGGAAATTGGAAGAGCAGCATAATGGATCTTAGAACACAAAGGAACAAAACAGTAAACCAATGGTACAATGCCACATAATCACAATAATTAGAATGCTCCCACAAAAAATCCAAGAAATGTAAATCACTTTATCTACAACTTCTGTGTGTGTTGGGGCAGGGGATGCTGGGGATTGAACCCACAGGACATTCTACCTTTGGATTACACCCCTAGTCCTAGTTTTCATTCTTTATTTTGAAACTGGGTTTAAAAAGTAGCTGAGCAGGCCAGGCGTGGTGGCACACGCTTGTAATCCCAGCATTCGGGAGGCTGACAACGGAGGATCTGGGTTCGAGGCCAGCCTCAGCTACCTAGTGAGGCACTCCGCAACTTTTAAGACTCGGTTTCAAAATAAATAAAAAATAGGGCTGGGGGTATAGCTCAGAGGTAGAAAGCCGAGTTCAATCCCCAGTACCGCAAAAAAAAAAAAAAAAAAAAAAAAAGTAGCTGAGGTTGGCAGCAAAAAAACAATCCTCCTGTCTCAGCCTCCCAAGCACTGGAAATACAAGCATGCGCCATGCCCGGCTTAACCTACAACTTTTTTTGCAGTGCTGGGGATTGAACCCAGGGGCATTCTACCTCTGAGCTACACTCCCAGACCTATTTTTTATTTATTTCGAGACAGGGTCTGAAAGTTGCCGAGGGCCTCAACTAAGTAGCTGAGGCTGGCTACCAAGATCCTCCGGTCTCCACCTCCCAAGTACTGGGATGGACAAGCATGCCCCACCACGCCTGGCTTAATCTTTAACTTTTAAAACAAATCT
>PVLC010007997.1:41448-60794 GCA_004027655.1 Graphiurus murinus
GCGGCCAGCCTCAGCTACCTAGTGAGGCACTCCGCAACTTAGTGAGACTCGGTTTCAAAATAAAGAATAAAAACTAGGGCTGGGGGTATACCTCGGAGGTAGAATGCCCCTGAGTTCAATCCCCAGTACCGCAAAAAAAAAAAAAAAAAAAAAAAAAAAAAAAAAAAAAAAAAAAAAAAAAAAAAAAAAAAAAAAAAAACAAATCTAGAGAACATTGAAACAAGAAAAAAATATTACCAGTAATTATTTCCAACCCAAACTCCCACATAAAAGTTGCTGGGAAGTAGCTCAGAGGTGGGACACCTTGTCTAGGATGTGTGAGGGCCTGGGTTTATTCTAACCACCATTAAGTAAACAACAAAAAGGTTGCAGTGAAGTAAATTAACTTACCTCCTCCATAGTTGTCATAACCACCTCCATAGCCCCCACCCTGGTTGCCATATCCAGGTCCTCCACCACCATATCCTCCTCTTCCTCCTCCATAACCAGGGCTACCTCCAAAATTGCCACCTGTTACAAAATACTCCATTAAGTAATTGCTTAATATTTTCATTGACATTGAATTGTCTTATGTTCACTTCCAGTTTCCTAAACACTATTTTGAAATAGGGTCTGAGTTGTGAGGGCCTCACTAGGTTGCTGAGGCTGGGCGCCCACCTCCTGTCAGCTTCCCAAGTACTGTGATTACAAGTACACAACCCCCAGGCCCAGCTCTAAACCACACCTTTATGTTCTATAAAATCTCATCTAGAATAGCTTCAAGGATAGAATATCTGCAGTTGATAAACATTTAGGGGTCCAGAGTCTCTACCACACAACTAGATAATGCCATTTGGATTACCTATAAACCATTCCCCTCCCCCAACTAAAGATACAAGGGATGTCTCTTGAAACACTGATTAGGACTTTGGCTAAGGATTATGTAAGCAGACTGACATGGGCTATTGAGAAGCCTCGCATCCCCCTACTAGTAAAAATAACTGGAATTCCAAATTCATGTTTTAGGAACTATTAATGTCTCTCACGATATGCTCATTACCTTCTTCTGAGAGGAATAAGAACAAGAAATAAGTGCTGATGTAATTCAAAATCTGGTAAACCTCAAAAGAGCTTTAGCCTCTCCAATTAAAATTTGAATTTCAAAGTAAAGTTATGAGATTAGAATGAAATGGCAAGATCTAGTCTAACCCATAGTTAAGTCCCCCCCCCTTTTATTGGTACTGGGGATTGAACCCAGGGTCATTTTACCTGAGCTATACCCCTAGCTGTATTTTGTATTTTATCTTGAAAATGTCCTAAGTTGCTAAGGCTGGCCTCGAACCTGCACCCTCCCGTCTCAGCCATCCAAGTACTGAGATTACACAAATGCCAACATGCACAGGTAAGTTTCTCTTTTTAGAAAATCTACTGTGAAACTAATACATCTAATTCCATCATCTGACATGTAATCAGTGGCTTACAGCCTTAACTGTAGCCAGCACACTTGTATACTTCAAAAGTTGGGGGAATCAGCCAGGGATGGTGGCTCATGCTTGTAATCCCAATACTTGGAAGGCTAAGTCAGGAGGACTGAAGGTTCGAGGCCAGCCTCAGCTACTTAAGTGAGGTCCTCCGCAATGTATTGAGACCCTGTTTCAAAATAAAGAATAAAAAATAGGGCTGTGGGTGTAGCTCAGAGGTAGAATGTCCCTGAGAGTTCAATCCCCAGTACCGCCAAAAAAAAAAAAGGTTGGGGGGAATTATTTAGTTAAGGACTACCATAAAACAACTATTCTTAGATATGCTGTTATCTCAGTCAAATCCAGTAGTCTACACCTTTGTAGAAAACACAGTACATATAATTCCATGTCTAATTCCAATTATTTTTCTTTAAAAATGACATTGTATAATGGCATCTTTAAACTTCAGTTTAAAATCCACCTATCTGATTCATACTCTGTATTTTCAGTTTAAACAGCTAAAGACAACTACCTGAAAAGTCCAAATAATTAAACTATCATCACCTAAGCCCTTCAACAGAGAAAGGGTAAAACATACATTCAATGTACAACATATTAAATGTGATCAAATCTTAAGCACATAGAAATGTAGGAAACTAACCTCCAGGTCCTCCTCCATATCCATTATAGCCATCCCCAAAGCCACGTCCACTTCCATATCCATCTGTCAAGGGATCAGAAATAGTATTATACCCTGGTTAATCCTACTCACTTTTTAACATCTATTCCCCTCCACATTCTTTAATGCTTCAAAATGAAAATATCCAGGAACCTTGAAAGACACTGTTACTACTAGTTTATAAAAATGGACACGTGAAAGCACATCTAAATCTTATTGTCACAGCTAATTCAACAATCCTTTATACTTAAAGTGATTCCACTCATTTATACATAGGAATGATACTGGGCAGGGACACATCTTTTTGTAATAGATGACACATATAAACAAAATTTCTACCCACATCAAGACATTGCTCACAATGCTTCTGAGCTAACTTTACTTTGAATATATCTCATTATTTAAGGCTGCTGCAGTATCTAAAACTGACATTTATTTACTATTTATTTATTGGCACTGAGGTCTGAACCCAGGGACTTCTCCCTCTGAGCTACATGGCCAGCCCAATTTTACTTTTTATTTGGAAAAGGGCTCACACTAAGTTGCGGAGGGCCTTAATTGCCAAACCTGTGATCCGTCTCAGACTCCCAAGTACTGGGATTACAAGCGTGCGCCACCACACCCAGCTTGAACTGATTTTTAAAACTAAAGATTTTAAGAGGTTATCCTGGCACTGCAGATACACTGCCAATGTTATTAACCCCTATTATCATTGTCTGATATTAGGAACTCACCCAGACACAACTTCAAAAATCTATTCTAATCAAAACATAATTGTAATAAAAAAAAAAAAATCAAGTACATTTTATCCTTCAAACACTTCAGAAACTGAACTTACCAGAACCTCCTCTGAAGTTACTTCCTGGGCCTGGTCCAAAATTTCCACCGCCACCACGTGAGTCCCCAAAACCAAAGTTGCCTACAATAAATGCCCTGGTTAGTAGCAAAGTATATTTTTTAGTAAATATAAAGAAAAAGTAGAATTAAAGTTACCTCCTCTTCCACTCCTAGAACTTTGGACTTCTTGCATTTCTTGTCTTGACAAAGCCTTTCTTACTTCTGCATTATGACCATTGATGGTGTGGTACTTTTGCACTGTAACGAGAAATTCAGATCCCATTAAATAGACAATAATAAGCGGAAGTTACTTACGTCATAGATGTTTTCATATCCAAAATCTAATGTGTGCAAGAACCACAAACCTAATGCTCACAGACACTTACATACAATTTTATCCACAGGATCATGGTCATCAAAAGTAACAAAACCAAAGCCTCTTTTCTTTCCAGACTGCCTATCGGTAATTATCTCAATGGTATCAATTTTGCCATATTCTTCAAAGTAATCTCTAAGATGATGTTCCTCAGTATCTTCTTTAATCCCACCAACAAACAGCTTCTTCACAGTCACATGAGCCCCTGGTTTTCCAGACTCCTACAACAGTGAGAAGAAAAAATTATCTGGACAGAAAAAGAAAAAAACACACACACACAAAAAGAAGCACAACTACAGACACATCATCTTTGTATCACAACTGGCTTATACCCATCTTATGAAAAGTTAAATTAGGGGAGAAAAAAGCCCATAAGCCTGATACAGCTTTAGTAAGTACACTGTGCTGTTTCAGAAATTTCATTCTTATCTTCAGAACATTTTTTTCCCACCCTCATCACACCAAGAAAGGTTTTGCTTACCTCTCTTGCTACAGCACGTTTTGGCTCAACCACTCTCCCATCAATTGAATGAGGTCTTGCAGCCATGGCAGCATCAACCTCAGCCATGGATGAGAAAGTTACAAAACCAAATCCTCTCGATCTTTTGCTTGCAGGATCCCTCATAACCTTTAAAACCAAAAGAGACACTTTAGTATTTAATTTCATTAACCATGTTATGAACTAGCAGCATGTATTAGAATTTTTACCCTATCGACTTATTTTCCACATGATTCACTTAATATTTTAAACACCAGTCCAAAAGCTAAAACTAGTATCTGCAGCCAGACGTTCAAGTTAACGTACCACACAGTCTGTAAGTTTTCCCCATTGCTCGTAGTAGTTCCTCAAACTTTCTTCTGTGGTTTCAAAGCTTAAGCCACCAATAAAGAGCTTACGGAACTGTTCCTTTTCTCTCTGCAAAGGAAAATACCATTTCAATTTTTATTTACATTTTTCTCTTTGTATGCTGGAAATTAAATTCTTAAATATGAGGTGACCTGCTGGCAGAGTACCTTTTTCCTCTCCAAAGGAACAGTTTCTAAAGTTTTCTGGGGGGAAAAAAAAAACTTACATCAAATTTAAACCATATGTTAAACTGCATTATTAGTTGTGTTACACCAAAATATTGCCTCAGCTGAACTACACAAGTATCAAAATAACTAAAGCTTGATCTAAATTTACTTCACATATATTAACTTAAACCAATTGTCACTTAAAAACACATCTTTTACTCCATTTAAAAAATTTTTATATAAAAAACTCGGTTCCCTAGTCATCATCCAAAGATTACCATTTTGAGGTGACAACTTTCTCGAACTGCCCCCTCTGGTGGTGATTACAAGTATCTCAACCTCCCCCATCTGGAGACAATCGTTTCTCCACTTCAGATTAAGAATAAAAAAACTAAAGATTCAAAATATGCAAAGTAAAATTGGCCCCTTATCAAAGGAAATTCTTTTGAACAGCTGTATCAGAAAATCAAGTATGTAAAAGCCAAAAAGGTCAGACTTTTTGGGGGGGCAGTCCCATATTAGGCTATTTACATGACAGTATAATCAGTAACAGTCACCTACAATTACCTTGCATTTGAAAAACCGTAAGTTTCGTATTATTAGTATTTATTTTCAATTAACCAAAGCAGGTCAGGTTTACTGAAAGTGGGGGCCATCTGGTAAACCAAACAGCACAAGTGTCTCATACTGTATAAGTAGAGAAAAAGAAAATGAGCTAAAATCTTAATATCTACACAGAACAGCCACCAAATAGACTGCACTTTATTTTGGGCAAATTAAGAGAGCTATTAAGCCAGGATTACAGGTAACTGGTCTTAAGATTAAAAAAAAAAAAAAAAAAAAAAACTTAGATCATATAATATCCACCACTACCATGAACACACGATAAACTAAAAGGTCAAATGTTAATTATGTCTATAAGAAATATCTGGTGCCTATTAAGCAGTAGGACTGCTCTCAACCCAGTTCTATGGAGGTTCGTCCTCCACAGCCTCCCAACTGCTCAAAAAAAAAAAAAGTGATTAAACGTTAATTAAATTTTTCACAGTATATTCAGGTGTTGCGAGATTCTGAAAATTTAAAAAAATTAACTGAAGAGCCGGGGCCGGGCGTGGTGGCGCACGCTTGTAATCCCAACATTTGGGAGGCTGAGACCGGAGGCTCCGGGTTCGGGAGGCCAACCTCAGCTACCTAGTGAGTCACTCCTCAACTTAGTGAGACCTGGTTTCAAAAATAAAGAATAAAAAATAGGACTGGGGGTATAGGTGGGAGGTAGAATGCCCCTGAGTTCAACCCCAGTACCGCAAGAAAAAAAAAATTTAACTGAAGCAGGGCATGGTGGAGCACGCTTGTAATCCCAGTACTTGGGAGGCTGAGATATGAGTATCACAGGTTCAAGGACAGCCTCAGCAAGTAGTGAGACTCATCAACCTAGTGAGACCTTATTTCCAAATACGAATTAAAATAAAATCGGGCTGGAGATGTAGCTCAAAGGTAGAATGCCTCTGGGTTCAATCCCCATACCACGCACACACAAAAAGTTAACTGAAATAACCAAACTAGCTCCTTTAAATCATTAAGTTTAACAAAGGTTATTCGACAAAATTGCATTTATTCTAAATACGTTATAAATGTCTCTCCACTCAAGTAAGTTAGACATACAGCGTATCTACAATTCTTACATATCGCTAACAAAAGGCAAAAACTCATTACTTACCTCACAGTTTTTTCCAAACTTACCCGTTGTCCACTACCGATTATAAACATAGTTATTTTATAAATGGGCCTAGGGTCAAAGAAAGTAACCAGGAAGACCCCCTTCGCTTGAACCCTTATGCTTATCAACGTAATGATCGACCATGATGGCAAACAAATGAGAGCAAGTGACAAAGTTCAAATACATAGTGGCCCAGGCCTAAAAACAGTTTTTATGTTACAATATACACATTAAAGGACCGAGTCTTGCTTTAAGCAAAGTACAATTAGAATATAATCATTTTTATTTCACTTTCCTCTTAAATTTCTGGCTTATCGCTTTCAAGGAGTTGCAGTTTATACCCGTCAAAAATTAAACTTTCCCGTAAAAAAAAAAAATTAAAATACAAACAACTTCTACTATTCAAGCGAACCCTACAGGGCAATTAAAGGACTCTGACCCGGATATCCCTCCCCCCCAAAATAAGCTTGCTCAGTATCTCACACTCGGTCGTAATTAGAGGGCTCAATTTTGTAACTTCTAGTTTCCTACAACTCAACTGCTTTCTTGGTCGCTGCAAGCCCAGACTAGGACCGTTACTCCAAGAATAAGGGCTGGAGAATATAAAATGGTTTCTTTGTAACAAGGCTGGCGTAGAACCCGGCCCGAGGCCCCAGGTCGCGCTACCTTCTCCGCGCCCGGGCCTACCCGCCCTGCGGAACCACTCCCCCCCTCTTCTGTGTGGCTTCTGGACGCAATGGCGCCATTTCATCGAGGGGAAGGCAGAGCGCCTTTAACGAGGTGCGCAGGACGCTAAAGATCCATGCTCACAAAACACTCGGAATCCACCCCGAAACGGCACGAAAAGCAGCCCGAGAAGAAAAAAAAATAGTTAACCACGTCCATGCTTCGGGAGAGGGGGATCGCGCCAGAAGAACGGGGCGAGTTCAAAGAAAAACGCTGCGAGGGAGGAGAGACGGGAAAATGGCGGCCGCCAAATCCGGTTCCCGGGAGGGCGAGGGAGGAGGGGGAGGGGAGCGCCGCAGCCCCGCGCACGAGGCCCCGAGGCCCGCCGCGGCCACACCGGGGCACGCCCGGCCGCCATGCCGCGCCGCGCCGGCGACAGCCTCCCGAGGAACACGCGGGCCCGCGCCCCGCAGCCACGAGCCCGGCCGCGGCCGCCATGAGGAGCTCCCCTCCCCCACCCGCCCGGGGAAATGGCGCCGAGGGCGGCCAGGGCGGGGAGGCAGTGCGCACCGCCGGCCTCCGCTCCGGCCCCCTCCCGGCCGTCGCCCGACCCCCGCGGCCCGCCGCCCCGCCGCTCTCCGCCCGCCCAGGCGGCCGGCCGGCTTCCGCCGCCGCACCGCCGGCCTCGCCATGCCCTCGCCAAGAACGCATTCATTTCAAACCCGTTACCTCCATCGCGGACTCAGTCGCTTCAGCCCGATTTCCCGCAGCCGAGCGAGATGAGAGAGATCTCCGCGGACGCACGCGAACCGGACTCGTCCTGGCGCTGTAGTGAGAATGCCGCTGCTTGAGAAACGACGCCGCCAAGAGCACCTCCGCTCGGGACCCGGCGCTGCCGCTACTGCCGCTAGAGCCGCTGCCGCCGCTTTTCTAGAACCTTCCCCCCCGACTAACGCGTCTTCCCCTACGTCAGGCCGTTACGTAAACGCCCCAACCGCCGCCAATGGCGGGAAGGCGCTGCGCCCGCCCTACGCCGCATGCGTGCTCCTCCCCCCGGGGCGGCCAATGCGAGTGCTTTACGTCACTTGCGCAAGTGGACTTAGTGAATGGCGGAAGGCCCGCGTGCTGCGTAGGGCTCCTCTCGGAATCAGGTCCGGCCCCCGCCTCAGCGCAGGGCTGGGGGGAAACGGTCGCGCAGTTTGAAATGAACGCAGCCGGGTGGAGCTTAATCAGCAGCTCGGAGGTCCGGCCCCTTCATGCCTGGGAGGAGCCCAGAGCAGCGTTCCCCTGGATAATTCCATCCCCCTCCCTTCTCCCGCCAGAAATCCGCGAAGCCTTTTCCCTCCCCCCGCCGAGGACTCGGCCCCTTCCGGAAACACCCGAAGCGACTTGTAGTCAACAGTCCACTGTTGGTGCGGCGCGCACCGAGCCCCGGCCGCGGCTTCGGGCGGACCCCCGGGGTTCCGGAGGGGGGCCTTCCCGCTGGGTGGTCCGGGAGGGGCGCCGCTCTCTCCCCCACCCAGCCCCCGCCAGCGGAGGCGCCCACCCCCGAGGCGAGGAAGTAGGCGGGGCCTGGTTTTGGCGCCAGCCATCGCGGCGGCCACGCAGACCTCGGAGCGGACTCCGGTCGCGGTCCTCGCCCCTCCCTCTTGCTCCCTCCCTCAGGAACCACCGGGAGCCACGCCGTGGACGGTGAGTGCCGCGTCGCCGCCGCGGGCCCGGGTTCCCGGCGGGCGGGCGGGCGCGCGCGTGGCCTCTCCCCGCGGGCGCGCGCCTGGCCCCGCCCTCCCCGCCGCTCGGCGTGGGCGGTGCTTCCCCTCCCCGCGGCCGCGCGGCCCCCTCCCCCTCTCTGCCTCCCTCCCTCCCCCTCGGCTGAGACTCCTGCCGGAGGCGCGCAGGCCCGGAGAGCTGCAGACCCACGACGAGGAGCATCGCAGGTGGTGAAGTCGGTGTCTCGCTTCCTCCTCCCTCCCCTCGGTGGTGGCGGTGCACGAGTCCTCCGTGCGCCCCGGGGACCCCCCCAGCCCCCGCTGCCCCCTCCCCGCCGGGCTCCACGTCTGCATCTGCAGGAAGGAGTGGAGGGGCGAGCGAGGCCCCGCGGCGGGCCTGGCGCCGCGCAGGCACTTAGCAAGCGGACGGCAGCGTCCTGGAGCGGGGAGAGCGCTGCAGTGACAGCCGCCTCCTTTCTAGACAAAGCGCATGCCCCCCCTTCCCCGGGCGGGAATCCGGGCCTCCCGCCACGCCGCCGCGCGCCTCGCCGAGTTGGGCCTCCGGGGAGGGCGCTGCATGTTCCCGCATCCGCGAGGCCTGGCGCACGAACCTGCCCCGCGGCCGCTCCGTTACGTGGCCGCCGCCCTGGGGGGAGGCGCGGGCCCTGCGGCGGCTTGCCCTTGAGCCCCGCGCCGCGGCCTTTGTTTCTCCCCGCGGATGCGCTGACCACGAGGCCCGCGCTCAGGTCGCGGGATTAGGTTGGGAGGGGCCGAGGACTTAGGGGAGAGAGGGTGTTTTAAACATGTCGGGAAATGGGTTGGAGCATCTTTGCACGTTTTAAGAGTTATTTACCGACAGAAAAGGCGGGGCTTCTAAAGAGGAATCAAGTTGGAATTATATAGGAGACTGGACCGTTAAGAGGTCTAGGGGAAAAAAAATTCAGGGTAATTTACCATTGTGAATTTAATCGAGCCCAATTTTGAGCTAAAAGGTTTATCCTTTTTCAATAAAAACATGAATGTTGAGTTTATTGTAAATGCGACTTGGATTAGAAAAATGTTTGTCTATTTTCCTCCACGTAAAGCTGTCTCAGTACCAAAGTCCCTAGTAATGTATTACTAGACTAACTTGGTTAGGTCATTGATACAGGGGTATAACACTCATGAGTTCCAATTGTTTTTCTGGATTTGTATCTGTTTGAAATGTGAGCTGCCTGTGAGTAGATTTAAATTTAAAACAAAACTCATTTTTAGCTACCTTTTTCGTGTCATGAAAGCTTCTTTCTAACTCATGCATTTTTCTATCGATAGCTCTTCAAGTCTGCAATAAAAAATGGCCTCCAATAAAACTACATTGGTAAGTCAATGAAAACCTAAAACATAAGGCTCACTGAAATCCCCCCCATTATAACTTTGTGTCTTTATGGTTGAGAAATTTGTGTACGTTCATGTATTTACCAACTTCCCCAGTCGTGATAATAGGAGGAGAATTAAGCCTAACACAAAATGAATGTTAAAATACAGTCTCGACTTAGATGTTAAAATGCATTTAAATCTGATTTCAGGAGGACAGTATAGTATGAATTTTGCTGAGTATTTTTGAAATGAAACAATTTATAGGCATGGTGGCACACACTTATAATCCCAGTACTTGGGAGTCTGAGACAGGAGAATCCCAAGTTCTAGGACCTCCTCAGCAACATAGCAAGACCCTGTTTCCAAACAAAAAATAAAAAAAGCAGAGATAGAATGACTCAATTTGATCCCCAGTTCCATTAAACACTATGTAACATGAAAAAATGTTACATAGACAAAGCTGTAAAGCCTTGTTGATTGGCATAATCTTTCATCTACTGAATTTTAGAAAAGTCAAGTTATTTTCATTAGTGCTAGGTGGTGGTTTTTGGTTTTTGTTTTTTCCCTCCTTGAAATTCAAGGGGTTGAACCCAGGGGCATTCTACCTCTGAGCTACCCCAGACCTTTTATTTTTTAATTTTGAAACTTGGTCTCTCCAGGTTGCTGAGGACCTCCCTAAGTTGCTAAGGTTGGCCTCAAACCTGGGATACTCTTGTTTCAGCCTCCCAAGTACTAGGATTATAGGCGTTCACCACCACACCTTCATTAATGCTAGGTTTAAAGCCCCGGGCGCTCTGGGCTTCCCTAGTGGATCAGAAATCCTTGAATCACTCAGATTACTTTAGTTATTTTGTCTTGTTTTAAGCTCACTGTAAAATGTAGAGCTGCCAGGCAGGGTGGTGGCCCACACCTGTGATCCTAGTGCTTGGGAGGCTAAGACAGGAAGATCAGATATTTAACTATGTCGCCTTATAAGTTTAAGAAAAAGAACATCAAGCCAGATGTGGTGGTGCACGTCTATAATCTTGGTCCTTTGGAGGTTGAGACAGGCGGGTTGCAATTCAAGGCCAGCCTCTGCAATGTAGCAAGATTCCATTTCAAAACAAAAAAATAGGCCGGGCGTGGTGGCGCATGTTTGTAATCCCAGCATTTGGGAGGCTGAGACTGGAGGATCTGGGTTCGAGGTCAGCCTTAGCTACCTAGTGAGGCATTCTGCAACTTAGTGAGACCCTGTTTCAAAATAAAAAGAATAAAAAAATAGGGCTAGGGCTGGGGGTGTGGCTCGGAGGTAGAATGCCCCTGAGTTCAATCCCCAGTAGCACAAAAAAAAATGGGCAAGTATGGTTGTACATGATTGTAATCTCAGTACTTGGGAGACTGAGACAGGATTTCAGTTTCCTGGTTAGTGAAACTCTTTCAAAATACAGAATAAAAATAGGGCTGATGGTGTGGCACAGAGGTAGAATGCCCCTGGGTTCAGTTTCCATCACCACCCCCCAAAAAAGGGGGTATTGCAAAGTTGCTGAGGCTAGCCTTAAACCTGTCGTCCTCCTGTGCTACCTGGATTATATTTTGTGTGTAAGGTACTGTTTTGAAACAGGGTCTCAGTAGGTTGCTGAAGCTGTCATCCAATCTGCAATCCTTATATCTCCACCCTTCAAGTACTAGGATTACAGGTGTGAGCTACAATGTCCAGCTATGCTTGCTTTTTGCTTTTTTTTCAGTACTGGGGATTGAACCCAGGGGCATTCTACTTCCAAGATACACCTGCACTCCTAACTTTATTCTTTTTTTTTCTTCTTCTTTTCTCCGAGCTATACCCCAGCCCTATTTTTTAGTCTTTTTTTCTTTTTTTTTTTTTTTTTTTTTGCGGTACTGGGGATTGAACTCAGGGGCATTCTACCACCGAGCTATACCCCCAGCCCTATTTTTTTTATTCTTTATTTTGAAACCGAGTCTCACTAAGTTGCGGAGTGCCTCACTGAGGCTGGCTGCTAACCTGGATCCTCCGGTCTCAGCCTCCCGAATGCTGGGATTACAAGCGTGCGCCACCACACCCGGCTTTAGTCTTTATTTTGAAACAGGGTCAATCACCAAGTTTCGGACAGCCTCACTAGGTAGCTCCGGTCTCAGCCTCCCAAATGCTGGGATTACAAGCATAAGCCACCACGGCTAACTCTAATTTTTATTCTTTATTTTGAAACAGGGTCTCACTAAGTTGTGGAGGGCCTCATCTTTAAGTAGCTGAGGCTGGCCGTGAACTCTGATGTCCGTCTCAGCCTCCCAAGTACTGGGATTACAAGTGTGCACCACCACGCCCCGCTTTGAAGGAATGCTTTATTCGGTTGATTTAGCTCAAATTTATGACCCAACTCCTTCACAAAAATGATAAAACAGTGATAGGTTTTAGTAAATGAACCTCTGGTAGACCCTTAACAATTATATCCCCAAGATAGTAAGGCTCCCTTTCCCAATTCAAATTCAAATACTTTAAGATAGTAAAGATAACTGTGGAATGATCGCCCAGGTTTAGAACCCTGGTATCAATTACAGAGATATCCACTAAGGGAATGAATAAAGAGGATAAGATTATTTTGGGGGGGGGTACCAAGTGCTATGTGCATGTATATCAATGTCAACATGATTTGTTATGATATGAGATGATAATGCACCAATAAAAGCACATTAAAAGAGATTCTTTTTCCATGATTATTATCTGTAAATAATTTTCCTGACCACTTAGAATCTGTAAGGCTCATCACTTCAAGAGGCCAAAATGCTTGAGATCATTTTAATTTTCTAATGCGGGAAGGGGCTTTCCTGGTTTCCCAAGGGAAAGAATATAAATTGGCAGCCAACAAAATTCACTTAGTAAACAAGTGTGTGCGTGTGTTCTCTTTTTAAAATTACTCAAGAGAAGCAGGGACCAAACTAAACCAGCTATTTCTAATAATTCAGATTTGCTGGGCATGGTGGCACACACTTGTAATCCCAGTATATGGGAGACTGAGACAGGAGGATCACCGGTTTGTGGCCAGCGTCAGCTACTTAGTGAGGCTCTCTGCAATTTAGTGAGACCCTGCTTCAAAATTAAGGAAAAAAAAAAAAAAATAGGCCTGAGAGGAGGTGGTGGTGTAGCTTGGAGGCAGAATGCTCCTGGGTTCCACCCCCAACACCACCAAAAAAAAAAAAAAAAATTTAATAACTCAGATTTAGTATGAGTGGAATGAAACCAGGTAAAATTTTGTTTCCGGGGCATAGAAATTTATTTTAAAAAGTAAAAACACACATACAAATTAAAGGGCTTTTTGGGGTGGGGGGAGTTCTACCTCTGAGCCCTATTTTTTCACTCCTTATTTTTTTGAAATAGGGTCTCAGTAAGTAGCTGAGGCTGGCTGTGAACCTGGATCCTCCTGTCTCAGCCTCCCAAGTACTGGGATTACAAGCTTGCCACCACCATGCTCGACTTAGAAGTAAAAATTTATATGTTGAATATAACAATAGTATAAGCAATTTAACTTTTAAAATGTACTTGATAGCCGGGCATGGCGGCTCACATTTGTAATCCCGGTACTTGGGAGGCTGAGACAGGAAGATTGCAAGTCCAGGGACAGCCTCAGCCAATGGTGAGACTCGCATCAATCTAGTGAGGCCCTATTTCAAAAAAATAGGGCTGGGGTGTAGCTCAGAGGTAGAATATCCCTGGTTCAATCTCCAGTACCACACACCAAAAATGTACTCAGTATACATGTGTGTTTAATTTCTCTCCTTTTTTTTAGCAAAAAATGGGAAAGAAACAGAATGGAAAGAGTAAAAAAGTTGAAGAGGCAGAACCTGAAGAATTTGTGGTGGAAAAAGTACTGGACCGACGTGTGGTGAATGGAAAGGTGGAGTATTTCCTGAAGTGGAAAGGATTTACAGAGTAAGAAACCACAGTACTTTTTTTTATTTCTTGGTGTCTTTAATTTCACATGTAATTTGATTTTAGCCTAGATCTCTTATCAGTCTTACCTTATGTCTGTTTACATTTAAAGAAATTTAATTACAGGTTATCTTTTTATTTATTTTGAAACAGGGTCTCACGAAGTTGCAGAGGGCTTCACTAAGTAGCTGAGGCTGGCCTCGAACTTGGATCTTCCTGTCTCAGCCTCCCAAGTACGAGGATTACAAGCACGCACCACCATGCCCGCCTTCTACCACTTTTTTTCCTCAGTACTGGGGATTGAACCCAGGGGTATTCTACCTCTGAGTTACACCCCCAGCCCTATTTTATGTTCTTTATTTTGAAACAGGGCCACCAGCCAGGCATGGTAGCACACGCTTGTAATCCCAGCATTTGGGAGGCTGAGACAGGAGGATCCAGGTTCTTGGCCAGCCTCAGCTACCGAGTGAGGCACTCAGCAACTTAGTGAGACCCTGTTTCAAAGTAAAGAGTAAAAAATAGGGCTGGTGGTATAGCTTGGAGGTAGAATGCCCCTGAGTTCAATCCCCAGTACCGCAAAAAAAAAAAAAAGAAAGAAAGAAACAGGACCTAAGTTGTAGAGGACCTCAGTAAATAGGTAAGGTTGCCCTCAAACCTGATCCTCCTGTCTCAGCCTCCCAAGTACGGGGATGGCAAGCGCACCACCACGCCCTGCTTTGAGAGCTTTTTTCTTTTTGGCGGTACTGGGGGTGGAATCGGGGGACATTCTACCTCCAAGCTTTTTCTTTATTTTTGAAGCAGGGACTCCAAGCCAAGTCTTTAGTGTACACCAGAAACCAAGCAGGTGCAAATTTGGTTCCTTAACCCTGGGGAGTCAAATTTCTGACATTGCAGAGAGTGGTTTACTATGTAACACATTTTGGTGTAGTTAGCTATTGTACTAATTGAAGTGTCTAATCCATGTTGTTTTCCTTCAGCACTAAAAAAAACATTGAAACTATAATAACAGATCAGCGAAATTTAAACATGAGTGTCAATAATAATCTAGGCTCTACACTAGGTTACTAGTACCCTAATCTCTAGGTGGAAGCTGGACTTTTTTTTTTTTTTTTTTTTTATCTTTCTCAGTACTGGGGATTGAACTCAGGGGCATTCTACCTCCGAGCTATACCCCCAGCCCTATTTTTTATTCTTTATTTTGAAACCGAGTCTCACTAAGTTGCGGAGTGCCTCACTAGGTAGCTGAGGCTGGCCACGAACCCGGATCCTCCAGTCTCAGCCTCCCAAATGCTGGGATTACAAGCGTGCGCCACCACGCCCGGCAATGCTCATTCTTTATAATGCTAACTATCCTGTGAATGACATGAACAAGCAGAAATTACACTTAATACTTTTGTTTATTACGCTAATTTGTTTGTATTCTACTTTATACAACAAGAAAACAGCAAGGCTCCAAGGGGGTGATGCTTGTAATCCCAGTACTTGGGAGGCTGAGACAAGAGGATCCGGGTTTGGGGCCAGCCTCGGCTACGTAGTGAGGCCCTCTGCAACTTAGTGAGACCCTGTTTCAAAATAATTAAAAATAGGGCTGGGGGTGTAGCTCAGAGGTAGAAGGCCCCTGGGTTCAATTCCCAATACCAAAAATGAATGAATGAATGAATGAAGCTGCCTCCATAGAACTTTGGGAATTAGGAATTGTGTTTTAAGATTTAGATTTCCTTAAGTTTGCCAGAGATGATAACTTTGAGATGATGAGCAGTTTTTCATAGAACCACATGAAACATTACAATCTATCCATTTGGAAATGAACTGACTTCTACCTGTTTCTTTTTGCCCAACCTTAAGACCACTAATGGGATTAAGAATTGCCAGCTGATAAACTGGGCGTGGTGGCACATGCTTGTAATCCCAACATTTGGGAGGCTGAGACCGGAGGATCCAGGTTCGAGGACAGCCTCAGCTACCTAGTGAGGCCCTCTGCAACTTAGACCCTGTTTCAACATAAAGAATAAAAAATAGGGCTGGGGGTATAACTCAGAGGTAGAATGCCCCTGAGTTCAATCCCCAGTACAACAACAACAAAAAAAGAGTTGCCAGCTGGCCGTGGTGGTGCATGCTTGTGATCCCAGTGCTTCGGAGGCTGAGACCGGAGGATCTGGGTTTTCGGCCAGCCTCAGCTATTTAATGAAGCCTTCTGCTACTTAGACACTATTTCAAAATAGAGAGTAAAGAAATGGAACTAGAGCCGGGCGTGGTGGCGCACGCTTGTAATCCCAGCATTCCGGAGGCTGAGACCGGAGGATACGGGTTCGCGGCCAGCCTCAGCTACCTAGTGAGGCACTCCGCAACTTAGTGAGACTCAGTTTCAAAAAATAAAGAATAGCCGGGCATGGTGGCGCACGCTTGTAATCCCAGCATTTGGGAGGCTGAGACCGGAGGATCTGGGTTCTCGGCCAGCCTCAGCTACCTAGTGAGGCACTCCGCAACTTAGTGAGACTCGGTTTCAAAATAAAGAATAAAAAATAGGGCTGGGGGTATAGCTCAGAGGTAGAATGCCCCTGAGTTCAATCCCCAGTACCGCCAAAATAAAAATAAAATAAAATAAAAAATAAAGAATAAAAAATAGGGCTGAGGGTATAGCTCGGAGGTAGAATGCCCCTGAGTTCAATCCCCAGTACCGCCAAAATTAAAATAAAATAAAATAAAATAAAAAATAAAGAATAAAAAATAGGGCTGAGGGTATAGCTCGGAGGTAGAAGGCCCCTGAGTTCAATTCCCAGTACCACAAAAAAAAAAAATGGAACTAGGAATGTATCTTGGAAGTAGAATGCCCCTGGGACCAATCTCTACTACCACCCAAAAAAAAAAAAAAATGCCACATGTAATATAATGTATTAGGTGACGTAGAAATCTACATTGGAAATAAGAGTAGGTAGCCAGGTGTGGTGGCGCACACTTGTAATCCCAGCATTCGGGAGGCTGAGACCGGAGGAACCGGGTTCGTGGCCAGCCTCAGCTACTTAGTGAGGCACTCCGCAACTTAGTGAGACCCTATTTCAAAATAAAGAATAAAGCCGGGCGTGGTGGCGCATGCTTGTAATCCCAGCATTCGGGAGGCTGAGACCGGAGGATCCGGGTTCGCGGCCAGCCTCAGCTACCTAAGTGAGGCACTCCGCAACTTAGTGAGACCCGGTTTCAAAATAAGGAATAAAAAATAGGGCTGGGGGTATAGCTCGGAGGTAGAATGCCCCTGAGTTCAACCCCCAGTACCGCAAAAAAAATAAATAAATAAAGAATAAAAAATAGGGCTGGGGGTATAGCTCAGAGGTAGAACGCCCCTGAGTTCAATCCCCAGTACCAAAAAAAAAGAAAAAGGAAATAAGAGTAGGTTAGAGATTTTCTAGTCTTTTCCCACCCAGCGATTTAGGTTTACCTGCTTTGGAGTCTTAGGCTATCAAAAGATAAGATATTAAGTGGCAGAGATTAATACTTTTCCCAGCATCACTAAAATAATTTATTTTATGTAGTTCTGTTACGGCTTTTTGGACCAGAGTACAGGAAGTTAGCAAGCCTGTCATAGTGTAGGATGATTATACATTCACATATGTTAATTGATACTCATTTTCTTCCTTACAGCCATTCTGAAAAACACATGGAAATGGTCATCTGGGCCTTGTGTTATGTCAGGGGTCAGCAGTCTTTTTTCCCTAAGGCATCATAAGTAGCTGTTGGAGGCCATGCGTCTCTCCAACGTCACTCACTGCAGGTGTAGTACAAAAGCAGCAGTAGATGTTAGGAAATGAGCATGGCTGTGTACCACTAATGTTTCATCTATGGGCCCTGAAATGCATATTGTGTGTAATTTTCACTTTGACAGTTCTCCCAACCTTTTTTAAGATAAAGACAGCCGGGCGTGGTGGCGCACGCTTGTAATCCCAGCATTTGGGAGGCTGAGACAGAAGGATCCACGTTTGTGGCCAGCCTCAGCTACCTAGTGAGGCACTCCACAACTTAGACCCTTTATTCAAAATAAAGAATAAAAAATAGGGCTAGGGGTATAGGTCAGAGGTAGAATGCCCCTAAGTTCAATCCCCAGTACCGCAAAAAAAAGATTAAAAAAAGACATTAATTAGCTTGCAGGCCATATGAAAGGCTTGCTTTGGCTTCTGGTCTGCCAACTCCTGCTTTACATCATTTGCCAATTTCATCACCCACAAGAAATTGAAAACATTGTCTCAAATTTGAGAATATCTCAATCATTGTTTTTTTTTTTTTTTTTTTTTTTTTTTCGGTACTGGGGATTGAACTCAGGGGCATTCTACCTCCGAGCTATACC
The DNA here is from genome assembly GCA_004027655.1 of Graphiurus murinus. NCBI lineage: Eukaryota > Metazoa > Chordata > Mammalia > Rodentia > Gliridae > Graphiurus > Graphiurus murinus. The sequence continues at coordinate 59,500 of PVLC010007997.1, forward strand.
CCCAGCCCTATTTTTTTATTCTTTATTTTGAAACCAAGTCTCACTAAGTTGCGGAGTGCCTCACTAGGTAGCTGAGGCTGGCCGCGAACCTGGATCCTCCGGTCTCAGCCTCCCGAATGCTGGGATTACAAGCGTGCGCCACCACGCCCGGCTTTCAATCATTGTTTTAAAACAACATTGGAGGCCAGGCATGGTGGTGCACGGCTCCCAGTACTTGGGAGGCTGAGACTGAAGGATCTCAGGTTTGTGGCCAGCCTCAGCTACTTAGTAAGACCATGTATTAAAATAAAGATTAAAAAATAGGGCTGGCAGTGTAGCTCCGAGGTAGAATGTCTCTGGGTTCAATCCCCATTACTACAAAAAAAAAAAAAAAAGCAGCAGCAGCATTGACAGTCACAACCCTAGACATGACATATATACGAATTTGGGTTTAAAACCAGCAAAATTCTAAAGTATTTGTGAAGCCTGGAAAAGTATTAGCTTCATTTATTCTCCTTGGAGTCAGGTTTAATTAACATTGCCCACTTAGGACTGTGAAGACAGGTATAAAAGAAGTCTACTGTAGGTTCCCAGACCTACTTACCCCTTTTAAGGGAAAAAAATTTAGCCCTGAGTGTAGTGGCATACACCTATAATACCATTACTTGGAAAGCTGAGACAGGAGGATCGCAGGTTCATGGCCAGCCTCAGCTACTTAGGCCCTCTGCAACTTAGTGATTCCCTGTTACTATATAAAAAATAAAGTAGGACTGGGGGTGTTGCTGGGTTCAGCCCCCAGTACCACAAGATGGATGGATGGATGATAGGTAGGGTTGTGAGTATACCTAGGAGGTAGAATGCCTCTGGCTTCAATCCCCAGTACCAAAAAGCAAAACAGGCTCTGACCACCACCACCCCTCATTAGTCCAGTGTTTGCCCTGGGGGTGATATCACAGACTTTGGAAATCTGTGGTCTAGACATATTCTCAAAAGAATGGAGAGGATAGGGAGGGAATGGTTAGTATCTGGTACAGAGATTTTTTTTTTTTTTTTTTTTTTTTTTTTGCAGTACTAGGGATTGAACTCCGAGGCATTCTACTTCTGAGCTACCCCTAGCCCTATTTTTTTTCCCCCGGTACTGGGGATTGAACTCAAGGGCGTTCTACCTTCGAGCTATACCCCCAGCCCTATTTTTTTTTCTTTTTTTGCGGTACTGGGGATTGAACTCAGGGGCATTCTACCTCCAAGCTATACCGCCAGCCCTATTTTTTATTCTTTTTTTTTTTTTTTTTTTTTTTTTTTTTTTTTTTTTTTTT
>PVLC010007998.1:0-60289 GCA_004027655.1 Graphiurus murinus
TTTAATAAAGACCCAACTCAACACTTCCCAAAGAGAAGCAACAGCAACAGTGGTCACCTCAACGATCCAGGGTATCTCAGCCATCTCTAAAGGCTGGAGCTCTGGTGCTCCTGTCACTTCGTGGGAGCTGAGCCTCTCATTGTTGGCACCAGAGAAATGGTTGCCAGTTGACATTAGCAAAGAACTTGAGGAGGCAGACCCCAGTACATGAGCTTTCCTCTACTTCCAGTTTGTTGCTTCAGAAATCCTGTCTTTCTTTGCACATCTTCCTTCCCTGCGATTTTTATGAACTTTCACAGGATTGTAAACCCCATCCCCATGGACACTGACAGGACTTCAATGTTCTGAAACAGAGGCCTGTCCCCAAGGTAGAGCCCCAGAGTACAGAAGCTTGGATGCAAATGGGTTCACTGGATTAATTCAAATGCAGCCAACACAGAGCATGGCTGGATCTGAGCTTCAAAAGGGACATTATGAGAAGGGAAACGGGAAGATCGGGATGTGGAATGAGAGAGGTCAAGTTTGTGACAATACTGAAAGTATTATTTTTTGCAGCAGCACCCTGAAGGACACCAAGAAAAATAAATCCAAAGACAGTAGTGCCATGTTCAACCACAGACAAAAATGAGAAAAGCAGTTTGCAAAACAGAACGAGGTCAGTGAGAGAATCAGTGTACACCTGTGTATACAAAAACATCTGGAGGAAATAGTGTTGATTCAGGGGTAGGGTAGAGTGGCTTGGTGCTAATTTGGAACAAGATGGGCCATCAGGCAGGCAGAGGAGGGTGGTTCTTCTTCCCAGTCACTGCCAGGCAATTAACATTAGCAATGAACTTGGCCAGGCAGGACCTCAGTCTGTGGGATCTGCCTTACTTTCAGCCTTCTGCTTAAGAAATACCCCGTTTCTCTCCACATCTTTCTTCCTTGTGATTTTATGACCTTTCACAGCATTGTAAACTCTGTCCCTAACCAGCCCAAACACCTAATTGGACATTTACAGCTGCGAAAACCAGACTGTCTTGGATGTGGAAGGCAGAGATGGTCTGAAACATGGCAAACAGCTTTATTGCTCTGTTTTGTTCAACAGAAAGTAAATAAGTCCTGTGGGTATCCTGGGCCTGAAGAGCCCGCCACTCTGCTCTAAATTTTTGGAAGTTAAAAAACAGAACATCCCTGTTACTAAGAACAGTCTTTCGGTTTTTGGTGTGTGTGTGTGTGTGTGTGTGTGTGTGTGTGTGTGTGTGTGTGTTTTCCTTTCTGGGTTACCCTGGCTTCACAAGGACCAGCAAAAATGTCCCAGCTCCAAGAAAATAACATAACAAACACATACCATCTAGAACTTTCCACGTACCCTACACTGCACTAAGTGCTCAGCACACTTATCTAAGTCCCCACTCTCCAAATCCAAGCACCCCTATTTTGCTGATAGGTAAACTGAGGCTCAGAAAAGATAAGCATTTCCCACAGCTAGCGGGACAAGACCTAGAACTCAGAGCAGATTCATTGACCCTCCTCCCCAGTCTTCCTAAATCTATTCCTAAAACATTAACAGCCACCAGTGCTGGGTCAGGGCAAATTTGTTTCCTCCTCTGGGCTTAGGTTTACTTGCTACAACAAACACATGATGTCTTTGAAATAAGGCTTGGAAAATTATTGTGGGATATTTTCAAAATGAAAGGAAAGGCATGTTGGATCCAGATTCCCCCTCAAGGAGGAGAACTGGTAGAAAGGTCCATTCTGGGCAGCAACCAGGAGTCCACAGCCCATGCGGGATCTTCAGCTCTGTGGGTGATGGCGGCTGCGGTTAAGCTTTGCCCCTGGTACTCTCACAGGTCACCCACCACAGATGGGATTTTATGCTCAGCAGTAAAAGAGCACCATCGGAATAGCAGCATACGGGGCTGCGTGTGGACTCACAGGGCAGATCCGTGACCAGCCAGCCAGCTTGCTATTTGAATACATCAGTTTAATATCCAGGAAGGGCAGATGGGACTTCTCTTGATTGGTTTTGCCTGATCAAATCCCATAAAATAAAGAGAGAAAAGAAGAGGGTCACACACTCAAAGATGTTCAGAAGAACTTAGAGATCATCCACTCCCATAGTCTACGCCCCTGGCAGATCTCACTGGCCCAGCATCGACTCTCCCCTCATGGAGCCCAAACCCAGCTTCACAGTCCCATTGGCATTACATGTCAACCTGCAACCCCCAGCTGGTTGGAGTTGACACACAAGGTAAGAGTTATTCAACTTCCCCAATAAAACCGAGGCCCCACCTTATACAGGTGGGAAATCCAAGCCTGGAGAAAGGAAATGCCTTAGCTGAAATCATGAGAAGTCATGACAGTGGCAGTGAAAATCTAGAACATGTCTCCCATGCCAGTGTTCTTTCTGCTACACCAGAATCAGCGTTCTAGAATCTTAGAGTCAGGCGAGGTAAGAAGATGGTATGGAAATTCTTCCTATGAAAAGGACAGTGGGTTGGCATGAGATTCGATTCTTAGGAGCTGGGTATTTTTTAACAAGTGACTCCACTGTCTCTGGTCCTTTGGTTTTCCCAATAATAATAATGCCTACCATACAGAGCCATCCTGATGTTCAAATGAGATAGTACTCAGCAAAGACTAAAAGCACAGATTGGGCTTTTCCCCTTTCAGTACCAGGCTCTTGATGTCTGCCACTTGTCTCCAGAACTCCTCCCCAGCTCAACTACCTCCGGTTCTCTTGATTGCCATTAGGGATGGATGAGACTTCGGTTTCCACGGTGGCCCGGACCTGTTTATGGGACAGTTGACTTTCATTGCCTGCAAGTCTCCACTTGGGATTGAAAAGGGTTGGGACCTCTGAAGCTCATTGGCAGAGTAATTGAGCCCTGTCCACTCCGGAATTGTGGGGACCAAAGGGGGGTAGCCACGCCCACCACCATGAGGCACGCTGCCAGCGAAGATGGCGCTGAGGGGAGGAGAGGAGGGCAGAGACCTAACCTGTTTTGAAGAAGAGCTAGTTGGAGAATACCTTCAGCGTGCGTGGACAGCGCATGATCAGGCCCTTCAGCGTGATCACCGGGAGGATTGGGCCTCACTGGCATGGACTGATTGACCTTTATGCCAATAGGCTTAAACATCTAGTGATTGCTAATGACGTTTACCCATGAACCCTGCATTGTGGAACAATAAACGGAAGAGCTCTCGATACTCTGTCCCCGCCGTGGCTCATTTGGGACGTGGGCGCGGCGCAGTCTTCCCTTTCCCGGGACCCGCCGGTGGGCATTTCCCAGGGCTGAGGGGCGATCGCGGGTGAGGGGCGAATGGCGGGTGGCCGACACAGAAGCACCCAGGGATGCTCTCAGAACTCTTAAGACTTCCTTTATCAATTCCTCAGTAAAGGCGGTGATGTTTTCTGAAAGCTCCAAGCAGAGCCAGTGTGAAGTGTCAACAGAGCAAATTATTTATTACTGAGGCTCCAAAGGCAGCTCGAGCCCTTCCACCAGCTCCTGAGATCCCTAGGCAAGGCCTAGGTCCTATGCATCTCTGCATCTCCCGGCTCGGCCCCTCCTGGTATGTAGCAGGTGCTCCTGGTGAACTGCAGCACTGACCTCACTTCTCCACCTTTCCATGCATCTGCAAGGTTTATCTTGCAACCCTGCAATGCTCTCTCACTGTAGGCCAGGCATAATCACCTCTCCCCAACCCCGGACTTGGCCATGGGTGCCAGTCACTATAATGGAGTATGTGAAGCAATTAACTTATAAAGAGAAAAGATTTATTTGGACTCCTGATTCTTGAGTTTCCAACCTAAGATTGAGTGTCCCATAACTTGAAGCCTCTAGTGAGGGTGCATATCTTACCAGGGGCATGTGGTAAAGCAAACTATTCATTTCATGAACCAGGAAGCAAAGAGAACAGAAAGAGCCTGAGGTCTCACAATCCCCCTTCAGGGCACACCCTCAATGACATAAGGACCCTCCCACTAGACCCCACTTCCTAAAAGTCCTATCACCTCCTAATAAAACTACACGGGGACCTTTGGGGGACACTCATCCAAACCAACAGCACCATACGACTTGCTTCAGGTCAAGGGATGTGTATTAGTTCTCCATTGCTGCATAACAAATTAGTCCCAGACTAGGAGCTTAAAACAGCACAGATTTATTATTTCAAGTTTCTATGTGTCAATAATCTCAGCATAGCTTACTTGCATCTTTGTTTCCAGGTCACTCACGTTGCACAGGAATGTGATAAGGGGGTCAGTGGGCCTGCCATCAGCTCAGGGCTTGAATGGGAAGTCCTCTTCCTGAGCTCCTGTGCTGCGTTGCAGGATTCGGCTTCACACAGGCTGTTAGCCAGAGGCTGCCCCATTCCCTGTCACTTGGGTTACTTCACTGACGTACATAAGCCAAGGACACAGCAGACAGGATCTGCAAGTAAGACAGAAGTCACAATCTCATGTGGCCTAATCACAAAGCCCATTACTCTTGCTGAATCTATTCATTAGAAGCAGGTCACAGGTCCTACCCTTTTCCCAAAGGGGTGAGTGACAGGAGGTAGGGATCACTGGGACTATCTGAGAACTCTGCCTACCACATTGCTGTTCGCAGATGTAGCCAGCAGAGTCTGGAGACACACAGGTATACTCGGGATAGTTTTTTCTAGTGGGAAGGATGCATCTTGAGTAACCCACAAGTCTCAGGAAGAAGATGAGAAACACATGGTTCAGAACTAAGTCCACCAGCCAAACCCAACCCAGAGTAGAGTCCCCAGTTAAAGTGTAGACACATGAGCAAACCCAGCCAAGACCAACACAACTGCCCAGTGGAACCCAACCCAGAGCAGTTGACCCTGGCAGAAGTCACTGATGTTTTGTGGGTGATTGCAATGCAGCAAAAGCTAATTGATACCATGAGTGGTAAATATTCATTTATTTTATATCTCATTTTTCTCATCTGTAGGAAATGCATAGTATTTATACATCACAGGGTCAATATGAAAACTGAATGAGTTAGCATTTCTAAAGACAACAGAGCTTGGCATGATAGTGCATGCCTATAATCCCAGTACTTAGGAGGCTGAGACAGGAGGATCGTAGGTTCAAGACTAGCCTCAGCAACTTAGCGAGACTCTCAGTCATCGAGTGAGACCGTCTTTCAAAATAAAAATGGGCTAGCTCAGAGTTAGATTGCCTCTTGTTTCAATCCACAGTACCACACACACACAAAAAAAGACAACAGATCTTGGTGCATAATAATCATAAATGCTTATTAAATTAAAATAAATCTGTCAAAAACAATTAACCTGTGGTTTTTCAGGTGTTGAACACTTTCTATACATTATCTCATTTATTCTTCACAACAATCCTATGAAGTTGGTATAATTATCATCATCTTGTCAAATATGGGGCTTAGAAAGTTTAAGAAACTGCACAGGTCCATGGCTAGCACACAGAGAAGCCAACTTTGAATTAATGATAAGCTAAATAAAGTCCAAGATCAGAAAGCTAAGAGAACAGAGTCAGAGATAAAGAGATCGGAAGAGCAATGAAAGGTACGAGCAAGTGACTGGGTTGATTCAGGAGGCTGGCTGCAAAAGCTGTGCCAGGGCATTCCTTTAGTGTGTACCCCTCTGTGTCTCACGAGGAGCCAGAGATGACAGAACAGAGATGTGTAAGGAAAAAAAGTCTGAAGAGCAACATGAGAAATGTTTGCAAACAAGAAAAGCCATTGGAAGTAGTTTTGGGTGGTTCAGTGTGACTCTGGGGGACAGATACAGGTCATCTGGTGGAAGTTCAGGAAGGGGTCAATGTGAGGAAGTATCAGATATGAATTGCAGCTACTAAACCACAAATAGAATGCCCAGGCAGGCCATGAGACCCAGTAGAAATGCACTAGCGGAGACTGGAGGGCCACATGCCAAGGGTGATGGAGAGGGATCCCTGCCCTGGGTGAGAAGCCAAATGCTTTACCTTGAGAGACCTCTTCCAGCTCGTACTCTGAGCTTCCAAGAAAACAATTGCATGTGTGGATACGGAGCCAAAACCTTGCAATGTGGGAACTGTCGCCTCATTCATTTATGATTCTGTGGCAGGAAACAGATCATTTATAATAAAGCTCTATTTTTTTTTCAAACAACAAAAAAAAGGAGAGCATAATTGATTATAATTCCAAAGACTAAAGGTGCCTAATAAAATTAATTATTATGGTCCTCACCAGATCCCGTGGCCATTATTAACCCTCACCTGGACAAATTATGCTCCAAGACACTGCCCGGGACCCCCTCAGACTATCAAACTCCACTCACTGGCTTCACCTCCTTCCCTTCTCCACCCGGATACTCGAAAGCTTATTCCTCTTGCAACTGAGAGATGCATTTTTTTTTTCCCTTGGAAGTTCCCACTTCTGGTCTTTTGCTGGTTTCTCTATCTTTTTCTTCTTGGAGTTCCTCAATGGCCACTGTCTCTGCCCTCTTCTTACTTGCTGATGAATCACAAAAACTCTGCCCAGCCTTTCCTTCTTCCCGATCCACCCACCTCCACAGTGCTCTCAGCCACTCCTATGGGGTTTGGGCCACAGGTGTGCTAGAGACTTCTCACTCTCGGACTCTGGCCCAGATCTCTGCAACTCTACCTGTGCAAATTTTTCTCTTTACCTTTCACCAATCATTCCTTCTTTGTTTTTATTTTTTTCTTGTTCTTGCTGTTTGTTTTTTGTTTTCTGATTATTTTTTTTTCTGTTTGTTTTGTTTTGTTTTGTGGTACTGGGATGTTGTCGGGAGATTCCAGCCCTAGGCAAGAAGCCAGATGATTTACCTTGTGAACCCTTTTCTAGGGACATTCTACCTCTGAGCTATGTCCCCAACCCTATTTTATTTTGAAACAGGGTCTCTCTGAGTTGCTGAGGCTGGCCTCAAACCTGTAGTCCTCCTGTCTCTGGGATTACAGGCATGTGCCATCATGCCTGGCTGGTCCTTCTTCTTTTTAATGGTACCAAACTGTATTACTAGGTAACTTTCTTATACTTTGTGTGCTTCAGTTTCCCCAACTATAAAATAAGGCTACAGTGAATTATTGACATAATCCTTTTCTTTCAACTATATCACCTTGTTATTTTTAAGATTCTAGAATTTTAAATGTTGCTGCACTCTGTTGGTTTGGAAGACAACATGACATGACGATAAAATAATAATAATAATAATAATAATAATAATAATAATAATAATAACAATAATGATAATTGAATTTCATTTATAGCATGTGCTATAAATTTCTATAATTACTGCCTAGACATCATCTCCATGAGGCAGCCCCACCACCATTATTTTCATTTTGAAGATAATGAAACAGGCCAGGTTGATTAGAGACTTGCCCAATGGCATCGCAGGGAAGTGGCTGTCCCAAATTCAAACCTTCGTAGTTTAACTCACATTCTTAGGTACTGTATCTTGACCAGTCCTGAGTTTGAGTCTTGGCTTCAGATTTTGTTAACCCTGTGTCCTTGGGTAAGTCTTTTGCCCTTTTGTGCCTCAGTTTCCCCAGCCTTCAAATGGGAGTGAATAATAGCTAGTCTTATTAACTCACTTGTAAACCTGTGGGACTAAGTGAGATCATACCTTGAAACAGTCTAAGGACTGTCCATCCATATTTCTACATCCCCACAAAGCTTAGCTTTCTCTACTCAGGCAGAGATATAGCTGGTCTCCCAAGTATTCATTGCTCCAGGGAGGGCATATCAGGTTGGAATGCAGAGAAAAGATTTAAAAGCCTGCATCCTAAGGGAGTTAGGACATAAATATTGATTTGAATAAAACAATATTGAATCAGAACAAGGCTTCCTGTCCCCAAGAAGAGGAAAACATTTCTGAGAAGCAATGAGTGCATAGACATTGGGACTTTTCTGAAAAAGATGTCCTATCCTCCCCCACAGCCTTCTCTCTGCCTGTGGTGGAGGAGAGAGGGTGACAAAGGTTCCAGGGAGGTTCAGGTATGTGAGGGCAAAAAACACCTGCTCAGAAAATCCCTCTGCAGTGGCATCTAAAACTCAGATCTGGACAACAGGTCCTGAGACCACCTCCCAGCATTCTTGGCCCCCAGGGTGGCTCAGAAATCACAGAAAGATGCTGGTACCCGCACAATGAGGACATAACCAAGAAGAACATCAGAGGAGGCCTTGCAATCAGAAAGACAGGAGCCAGCAGTAACCCCAGGGACGATGGGATGGGAGCCAGGAGGTCCCTGAAGCTGGCAGCATGGATAGATGATGACATACCCGCTGCTCTCTCCCAGCCTCATCTGCCTTGCTACTCTGAAAGATCCCTGGAATTTGGACCTAACCCTAGAACAAGGTGGGGCCCAAAGGGACTATTTGATTTGGCTATGGAATGTTCTTCAGAAAAGCTCATGTGTTGACAATGCAGATATGTTCAGAGGTGAAATCCCTGAATCATGAGGCTCTGACCTCATCAGTGGGTAAAGCCATTGATGGATGAATAAGTTGAGTGGATTTGCTGTAACTGTAGGCAGGTAGGGTGTGGTGGGAGGAGGTGGGTCACTGGGAGTGTGACCGTGGGAGCTACGTATGTCCCTGGTCCTTTCTTGTCTCTCTGGCTGCTTCCCAGCTGCCATGAGCTGAGCAGCTTTCCCTCACCATGCTGTGACACTGATGCCTTGGAGCCAGCCATCCATGGACTACACTCTGAAACTGTGAGCCAAAATGAATCTTTCCCCCTCTAAGTTGCTCATGTCAGGTTGTTGTTGTTGTTGTTGTAGTACTGATAATTGAACCCAGGGGCTTTCTACTTCTAAGCTACACCCTCAGCCCTTTTTATTAATGAGAGGGTCTCATTAAGTTGCTGAGACTGGCCTCAAACCTGCAATCCCCCTGTCTCAGCCTCCCAAGTCCTGGAATTACAGGCATGCACCACAGCACCCGGCACATCAGATATTTTGTTCACAGGAGTAAAAAGATGACTAATACATGGACTAAGGTTAGGTTTCTGCTATTCAGAAAAAGTGGGGGGCTCAAAAGATGAGAAAAAGAAAGGGAGTTAGAGGGCAATTCTTGTCCACTTGAGTTTGTGGATTGAAACTACGGCATTGCATAGGTAACTCGCTCAATCTAACGCTTGGCACAGTGTTAACTCTTGATAAACGGAGTTCGTTCTATCACCTCCTCCTGGGAGAACCTCCCCACCATGTGGGTTCTGTCCTGTCCCAGTCCTTCATGTCTGGTTGGTATATGAACTTCCTAGGAGGGGAACAACATGGGGAGATGGAGTGCATTTGCTCACTACTCTGCCCCCAGGGACCTTTTATCCACCTGCAGGTAAAAGAAGTCACTATCATAACTGCCGATGCCCATTGATGCTACTGTGAAAATTAAATGGCTTGCTGAAGATTATACTTTATCCTTGGAATTCAACTTGGAGTATGTCTGTTTGTTCATTAGATAATCGGTTTGCTTATTTAGTTACAGTCAGACTGTATAAGACACAGTGATGAGAAGGAAAAAATATGTGAGAGCCATGCTTCTATGGAGATGCCCACACATCACCTGGGGAACTCGTTAAAATGGAGATTCTGATTCAAAGATCTGCAAAGGGGGCCTGGGAGCTACAGTCTTAACAAGTTCCCAGGTGTTACTAATCCTGGTGATCCATGGCCCACACTGGAAGACACACTTGGTTCAAACCCAGCTCCAACTCTTGGCAACTGTGTGGTCTTAGGTAAGCTAATTAACCTCTCTGAGCCTCGATGTCATCTTTAATTAAATGGAACTATTCATAACTTCTTGTTGAAAGTTTGTATAGGTGGAGATTAAAGATAATTCAACAGAGCCCTGGCATGACACCATGGGCATTCAGCAAGTGGCAGTGTGAATCATTTAGAATAGCGTGGCCTTGTTTCTGCTAAATGTGCAGTACACCTTTCTGCTAGGTCCTTTGGATCTCTCTTGTTCCAATATACTGCTAGTCTGTGAAAGCAGGATAGCTTTGGACTGAATAAGGCTGTAGTTGTTCATATGTAAGGGTTGCACACTTTCTCTACTGTTGGCACATGCAATCATCATTCTAGACCAACTTTGCATCTTGCTTTCAAAGTAGATCCTGCACACTGTCTGGTCCTTTCTCGTCTCCCCTCTTCAGGGGTTATCTATCCCCAGTCAACTGGAGATGCACCTTTATTATTTGTGCTCTGAAATCAACATAGATGCCATGGCAATCCTGGGGCTAGATCAATATGTGCCCCCATGCCAGCCTGAGTCTCTGATGTCCCCAGAGCTGGTGACAGCTTTGCCAGATTCAACCCTGGAAATAAAATTTCAGTTAAATACACTGGAAACGTGATTATGTTTTATTATGGGAAGGAAAGGAAGAGACAACCACAACCAAAGGCTCAAAGGGAAGAGGTATGTGCCTATCAACACATGAATCTGAAATGAAAGGGCCACTTTGCAGCCTGACTCACCACTCTAAGCAGCGGGGGGCAGGGGCTGTCCATCTCAGGGGAGAGGGGAGGCTGTCTCTGCTCCTGCATTGGCCCTGCTGACATAGAGGTGGCTGTCACCTCTGAGAAGCAAGGACAGGCTCTGAAATGATGCTGACCTTCAATAAAGAACACCAGAGCTCAAATCCAGGTTCACCTACACCTGAGCTGCATAGGCGCATCGATAGATGTAACCAAAACAAAGTGTTGCAAGGTAAGAGGTGGCAATCATTGCAGACACGTATGGTCCTCCCTATGTTCTAGACTCAACCCTAAGCACTTGATAAAGATTAGCTCATCCCTGCGAAGAAGCTACTATAACTACCACCATTTTATAGATGAGGGAAGGGAAATTCAAGTTCCCTTGAGCAACTTTTCTATAGTCCTACAACTAGGAAATGGCAAAGCCAGGATTCAAAGCCAGCCAGCCAGTCCTCTCCTCTATGCCACCACATCTGGTCATTCCTATTCTATTCTACTGTGGTTTAAAAAAAAAAAAAAAAAACCAACCCAACACTGAATGCATGACCAGTCAAGGGTCCCAAGTGGAAACTTGAAAATGCATCTCTAATATGTCCATGCAAATAGATGTTGTCCCCCTCTCAATGCTGGGTGTCACCCTGACTGGGGTGGAATTTTTCATTTCTGCTACCCCACCTCTACCTGACTGCTTGGCACACCATTGGAACCATGGTAGTCACCAAGAGAGACTTTTTAAAAATAAATGTGTTATGGAAGCAACCTTGAACAATTTTTATTATGATAAAACATAACAGCAGGAAAGTTACCATTTGGACAGTTTTGGGGGTGGCATTTGAGCTCAGTGGCCTTAAGAACATTTACATTCTTCCACAAACATCAACATCGTCCAGCTCCAGAACTTTCCATCATTCCAGATTGAAACTGGGTCCCCATTAAATCATCACCCCCATCCCCATACCTCCCAGCCCCTAGTGACCACAGTCTGCCTCTGTCTCTATAAATTTGACTGTGTAAGTACTGTTTGTTGAAAAGACTGTCCTTTCCCCCTAATAGTTCTGGCACCTTTTTTGCCAAAATCATTTGCCCATTTATGTGAGCATTTACTTCTCTATCCCATTCCAATGGTCTCTGTGCCTGTCTTTATGTCATTACTATGATACTTTAATTGCTGCAGCTTTGTAATAAGTTTTGAAATCAGGAAGCATGAACCTTCCAACTTTGTGCTTTTCTTAAAATTCTTTGACTATTTATGGTTCCTGGAGAATCCATACAAATTTTAGGATGTGTTTTTATATTTCTGCAAAATATAGCATTGGGACTTTTTGATAGGCATTACATTCTATTGTGCCTGTCGATCACTTTGGGTAGTATTGACCTCTTAACAATATGAAGTCTTCCAATCCAGGGGATGTCTTCCCATTTGTTTGTGTTTGTGTTAAAGTAATTAATTACTTTAACAATATTTTGCAATTTATAGTATACAAGTCATTTACTTCCCTGGTTCAATTTATTCTTAAGTATTTTATTCTTTTTGGTTCTATTGTAAATGGAATTGTTTTCTTAATTTTCCTTTCATTTATTTTAGAATTTTATTGATGCAATGCAATTATACATCATAGTGAGATTTAAGTGATCCATTCACATGTGCACACAACGTCTCTTAATGTCTTTCCCTCCACATCCCATCCTACTAATCCCCTTCTCCTTTCTCGTACATGCTAGTGAGGGTGGTAATTATACCTTTATATATGAACATAATATTAGTGGGTCTACTTCCTTCTGTAAGCTTTCTTTTTCCCCTCCTCTCTTCTTCCTTCTCCTTCCACTATTCTACTAACTTGTTCATTGTTAGTCTATAGAAACACACTTGATTTTGTTTGATTTTTAAATGAATTGTTTATTAGTTCCAACAGATTTTTTTTGGACTCTTCAGTGGTTTATGCATAAAAGATCAGGTCATCAAGAACTGAGATAACTTTACTTCATCCATCCCAATGCCGATGAGTCAGTCCTCTTTTTCTCTCTCCTCTCATTGCTTTAGCTGGAACTTCTAGTAGGGTGTTTGAATAGCAGTGGGTGAGTGTTCCTGATCTTAGAGAAAATATTGCCAGTTTTTCACTGTTAAGAATGATAGTCGATGTGGTCATTAAAGACTTTTATAGCTGACCGAGAAGCAAGTGCATTTACTAGCACTGTCTTTAGTAACAAAAATGAAAGTTGTTAGTAAGCAGCCCCTAAGCTCCAGGTTTGAGTTGGGTGTTTCCATTCATCGAATCATAGAATGCCCATGGTGACCTGCGAGGGAGGTATTTGAGCCTCTTATCAACCCCAGGGCAAAGTTCAAAGAGATGTAATGATTGATGTCTCCAGGCTCACAATGCCAGAGAGTGGTCTCATGAGCATTCAAGCCCAGGACTGTCAACACCAACATGCTTGAACTCTCAGTTTTCCTCAGCTTAGCAGATATGAATCATCCTTGTTACAGGAGAGTCTTCTGGTCCTTGAAGCCTGGAGGGCCAAGGATTTCATTTGTGTATCAAAGACTTGTGTCTTGGGGCTCCTGCTGCCTGATGGGATATCTGGACAAATTGCTGAAGCTATCTGTGCTTGTGTCTTCATCTGCAAGTCAGGAACAAAAATTAAAAATCCTTCACCGATTTTCCTCCCAAAAAAAGGTGTTTCCCAGAATTCAGAAACTTCAGTGCTAAATGGCAAAGTCCCAGGCAAGCCAGGACAAGTTTTTTCCCATCGATGGTGACGAACAACACCACTCATTCAACTATTCGTTCATTCAACAAATATTTACTGATAGTCTGTTACATGCCAGCTACTGTTGTTGGTACTCGAGATAAAAAATAAAAAGGAAAGATGTTAAAAATTATTTGCCTTTATGGAACTTATATTCTAACGAGGAGATAATGGCATAGATAAAAAAAAGTAATATATTTATTATGTCAAGTAATGATAAATGCAATAAAGAAAAATAAAGCAACAAACTATTCAAATAGCCTCAACTGGCAGCCATCCAAAGTACCCATCAGCAGAACAATGAATAAATAAACTGCGGTGTATTCATGCAATGAAATAGTGCACAGCAACAAAAACCATGGATTAGTGCTTCACATCATATGGATAAAGCTCTTAGAGATTATGTTGACCAAAAGAAAAAGCCAAATACAGGAGAATACATTCTAGAAGCTTCCATTTCTATGAAGTCCAAAAATAAGCAAAACTAACAGATTAAAGTCAGAAGAGTAACTACCTGAGGGGAATATGAGTTGGGGAGGATCTAAGGAAACTTTGGAGCGCTGAGAATATTCCATGTCTTGGTCTGGGTGACGGTCATATGAAGAACATGTGTGTAATTATTCATCAAAGTGTACACTTGACGTAGATCCAATATGTGTACCTCACCATGTCTATGTACCTCAATCACAAAACTTCAAAGATAGATAAATTAACTAACAGGGGTAAAATGGAAGCATGGAAGTGGTGAGGTTAGGTTAGGACAATTCTTAACATGGAATAAGAATTCAGTGCATGATAGATGCATTTGACTATTATCCAATGTTTTTCATGCTCCTACAGCCTGGGCTTCAAGAAGAAGTCCCTTTCTTGTCTATTTTGGTGTCTCACTTTCCATCAGTGAATTTCTCCAGGAATCCATTAGGGAAGGCTCTGTTTGAAAACCTTAACATTGGTCCTGAAACCCAGCTTGTCAACAAGCCTGGAAAGTTTCCAGCAGGACCACACCAGCATGTTCTGCACCGTATGTCCTAATTGCAGTGACAAAGATATATAACATTTTTCTATGCAATGGGCTTGAATTATCCCAAGGATAATGGAAAGGTATTTTTCATCTTTAGGTGCTAATGAATATAAATGGGATTCATAGCCTTTTTCTCTGCTTTTTGTTCCTCTCGGAAGTGAGATCATAAAAAGAAAACTTCCGGGGATGGGAAAGGAGAGAAGCCCCTTTTTCATCCTTCCCTCTCAGGACACCCCCAAGGATGGGAAGGACTTCCATAACCCCATTGCCTTTTGTTTC
The DNA here is from genome assembly GCA_004027655.1 of Graphiurus murinus. Lineage (NCBI taxonomy): Eukaryota > Metazoa > Chordata > Mammalia > Rodentia > Gliridae > Graphiurus > Graphiurus murinus. The sequence goes on from PVLC010007998.1 coordinate 14,502, forward strand.
TGTCCAACTGGTCAAAAACTTCTTCAGATATAAAGTAACTGATTCATCACTTGTTATAACAATTTTTTTAGCATCAAGGAATTTATAATCATCTCAGAACAAGACCTTTAAGTTTTTAAAAATCTCCTTGGATAACCTAATCTAAAATCAGAGTTGAGAATGACGACTCTAACCCAACACTGGCCAAGAGATGTTTCTCTGACACTAGTAGTAGGGGTTAGGACTCCAGCATATAAATTTGGGGGGGGGGGCAAGATAATTTAACCCGCAACATACACCTAGTGGCTGCCATATTGGACAGTGCACATGGAAAACAGTGAACACAACAAAACCCTGCTCTCTCAGTTTCACACCAGACAAGAAGGCCAACCCTCATTTTATTTTATTTTTTTGGTACTGAGGATTGAACACAGGGGCATTATACCTCTAAGCTATACCCCCAGCCCTTTTGATTTTTTTATTTTGAAACAGGATCTCTCTAAGTTGCTGAGGGCCTCACTAAGTTTCTGAGGCTTGCCTTGAACCTGTGATATCCCTGTCTGAGCCTCCCAAGTACTAGCATTACAGGTAATCACCATCACTCTCAGCTGAAGGCCAACTTTTATAATGTCAACTCATCCATGGAAAATCATGGCATTTGCACAACACAGAGGCAAACAGAAGAGACAACTTGTGGCTAAAGGAAGCAGATGGACTCAGTTATGTGGCTTTCATCAAGTGGCAGGTTGATAGAGCTGGTGGACTCTAACATGGGCTTGTTCAGCTGGTAGAAATTATCTGGTTTCTGGGAAGAGAAATATAAGGCAATCCTCTCTTTTCAAGCTTCTACTTATATCACATTGACTATTTATAGATTGGCTTGGAAATATGTTTTCCAAGAGAATATGCAAACTCCTCTGCAGCAAAGGCTAAGGAAAGATAAGCAGAGATAAAACTAGAAAGGCAAGTGAGGCTTGACCTTGATTATTTAGAAAACTACCTACAAGGTGTCTCTTTTCCACAGCAGCATGGGCCATTCCTGGACCTAGATGTAGGTTAGATTCACCATTACCATTATCATTGCTATTACCATTCTTAACAGCATCAGTAGCTCCATCATGACCACATCATCTCTGTCAACATTACCTTCACTGTCATCCTCACCAGCTCCATCAACACCATCACTGACATTGTCATCGTTGTCATCATCGTCATCATCATCCTCATCATAACACAAGCCTCTTCTGAGAGCTCTGAGACTTGGGAGTTGCCATTAGGAAAAGAACACTGGGCTTAAAGTCAAACACATGAATTCCAGGCCCAGCCTCCTCACTATCTGCATATATTCGTGTCATTTCCAAAAGTCACTTACTCTCTGTAAGTCTCAACTTCTTCACCCATATAATGATGTGTGAAGCTTAAATTATAAGAGCGAGCAAGAAAATTATCAATACTGTGCCATGAGGAGATCCTGTTTTCATTATTTTGCCTCTTGCCTAATGTATGTTATGCCTGATTTCCCAGGAATATTACTCTAAAATCAGAACTCAACTATTGTGGCAGTTACTTTAATTTGATTATCTCTATAAAGACTATATCTCCAAATAAGATAGGGGGGATTAGAGCTTTGCTGTATGAATTTGGGGACACACAATTCAATCCTTAACATATAGTTAGTGGTTATTATCTCAACATCTGAACACCTTAGTGTCCTGATGTGGTAAGAAAAATATGGTCTTGAATTCTCCCAAGCTCTGCGACTTCCATGTATGTCACCTTCTTCTCCAGACCTGCTTTATTATATGAAACATGGCATCATCAAGTTCTGAGTATTCATTGAGAAAGTGAATGTTAAATATCTGGCACATAGAGGGTACTTAATGGATGCCCACTCTGTCTCCTCTATTACTCTTTTAAGACTGGCCTTAACATAGAACACCAATATAATAGAAGATAGACAGATAATAAATAAATCGCCAGAACACCTAACCCCTTTGCTTTCCAGATGGAAAAACTGCAACCAGATTTGTGCTGGCTTGTAAAGTGTGGCCTTGGACAAAATCAAGCCTTGGGATACCAGTCTCCTGACTTCAGAAGAGGGATTTTGAGATTAGATCATAACAGCCCCAAGAGAAAAGTCATGCATCCATGCCCCCCCTCCCTCCCTCCCTCCCTTCCTCCCTCTCTATTTCCAATATATGAATTGATAAGAAGTCCTGAAAGAAAGTTAATGTTGCAAACAGTTCTTAGGAGAAGGGCTGCCAACAGCTAGAGACAGAGGGAGGGAGAAAAACAGTGTTATCTGCCCAAATGCACATTGGAAAGCATCATTTTATCTGCAGCAGCCTCTGTTACAAATAGAACTTTCTTTTCCAACCAAAGTTACTTGAATAGCTAGCCTAATGTCCTGTGGAAGGGATATGTGCCTTGCATGCATGAGTTGTTATCGATTTCCCCACAGAGGCCAATTTGGGGATGCGAGACAGCATGCACAGAAAAGTTAAGGCAAAATACTAGCTAAACTGTCATACACAAAGGGCGGGTGTTTCCATCCACTGGTGGGTCAGTGGGAGGTTGGTTATTCCTCTCAGGCAGAGAGGCAGGGTTCCAAGACCGCCATGTAAATTACGGCTCTGGAAGCACACAGTGGGGGATGATGCTCTGAGCAGGAAAGCTCACCAGACTGGAAACAGAGAGACCTGGAATCCAGTCCCAGAACTGCCGATGGCTCACCCAAGTTCTCTAAATCACTCAGACTCCCGACATATCATGCAAAGATCAAAGGGAGGTGTGGAGAATACAAATGATCATGATCACTTCTATTTATTAGCACTTGCTTTTATCCTTTAATTAAGTTTCTACTATGTTCCAGGACTGTGCTAGATGGTCCAGCAGGCCCAACATGTATAATATGGTGGAGAATACAATATTTAATGACATCCCCAAGATATGCATTTAAAATTGTTATAAATTTCATTTCAGTTTGAAATTTTAATGTGAAACTTGAAATTTCATTTCAAATTGTTATTGTTATATAAGTGCTCCGAGGGGAAAAAAATGTTCTATTCTGGGGTGGAAGAGTAGGATTCAGGGAAGGCTTCCATGAGGAAGTGATATATGAAATATAAAACATAAATAAGAGAATACACAAAGAAAAAAATGAGACCAGAATTTTCAAGAAAAGGTGCATAAGTCAGGCTCTTATACCCAGTTATTTACTTGTACAACCACACTTCATTCCATTCTTATAACATTCTTATAATAATCATCTTGAAGATGGTTTTATAATTATTCCCAATTGACATGAGAAGAGTTGTGTCAAAGACTGCTTGACTAATCTGCTCCAAATCATACAGTGCTTAAGTGGTAGATATGGGATTCGAAGCCAAGAGTGTTGGCTTTTAAAGCCTTATTGTCTCAGCTGCTACAAGACAGAACACTCAGATAATATTCCCACTCTTCTTGGTCTTCACACTCAAACTTCTGCAGCCCTGTAATTAGTCAGCTATTGTAGCAATGCTGTGTAACAAGCAACCTGTAAGTGGTGGTGGCTTATAACCCTGGCAGGTTCTCAGGGTTCCAAGCAGGATCATTGGCCTCTGCTGGGCTTCATTCCAGGCTGTAGTTGAGTTCAAGTATGCCCTATGTCCTCATTCAGAACAGGGAACTACCAGGCCATAATCTTTTCCGTGGTGAATTACAAAAGTGCAAGGGACCAAGATAAATCATGCAAACACATTTGATATCTCCACTCATGCCATGCCCACCAGCATTCCATAGCAAATACAAATCATGTGGCCAAACCCAAAAATATCAAGATGATGAAAAAAATCCTGCAAACCCTATTGGAAGGTGCTGTAAGGTTGCATAGATAAAGACATACATGTATAATTCACCAAAATTATACAATCTACCATACTATTTAACACTGTGACTCACCCCAGTATTTCTTTCCTCCCAGGTACACTAATATAAATTACAATTTCCAAGCTTCCTTGCTTCTAGGTGGGTCCAAGTGACTGGTGGCCAATAGAATGTCAACAAAAATGACATTTATCTCTTTCAAGCCTGGTCCTAAAATCTGCAATACTTCTCTTTGTCTTCCTTTGGTGTCAGCTGTCTGGAGGAAGATTATCTGGTAGAATATTCCAAGGCCCTGGGAGAGCCACTAAATGGAAGAGGCTGACTCCTTGCATTTCTGCTTGAAGAAGAGTGGCCAGGAGAGCCCACCTGACCAGTAGGAGCCATGCCGGGCTTTATGGAATAAAGAAATCAACTGTTTGCATTAAGCCTCTGAGATCTAAGGATTGTTTGTCGCAGCAGAAGTTCTAACTAATGCATTTTTCTCATGTCTGGGAAGACTGGACCAGACATTAACTCAAACTTTCCAACCTCTCTGTTTATTGTGAACCCATCATCCTCAAGCTTTGTTTAGTCATCATGCTTCCCCAGGTCCTCATTAGAGAAAAGAGGAGAACAATCCCCTCTTCCTATATATGCCTCAGTTTCCCCAACTCTAAAGGTTTCTAGCTGATTCCTTGGAGCCGCTTTGATTCTGATATTTTTCCTTTCTCACACCCACAGTGGGCGTTTATAGTTAATTGAGTTGAATTTGAGAACTTAAAAGAGGTCAGCTAAAGAATAAAACTGGGGACTGGGTAGACTCTTGGGAGAGGACTTATTCTGGAGAAAAGAAGGACCCAGGATCATTAGCTAAACAGAGCCTTACTTTTTAGTGAGGAGGAATAATTCTGCATATACCTTGTTGACTACAATCTGTCCAGATATATGCACCCCCATGAGTACATGTTTAAATCCTAAAGAAAAGAAAGGATATTGGTTAAAAATAAAAAACCAAAGAGGTAGCAATTATGTGGTGACCTAAACAACACTACTTTGCCTTTCTCTCCATTCCTCAGAGTACAACCTCAATGAAGAGCAGCCTCCTCCTCTCCCCCTCACCGGAGTTCATTCCCAGTAGAAACACTCCTCCTCTTTTAAGGTTGTCTGGTTCAAGTTCCTTTAAGGAAACCTCTCAGCAGGAGCACAGAACAATTTCCTAACCATAATAGCTCAATGAAATTACATTTGTCATTTCCTAATGGATATTGTTTTGCTTCTACTCTACTGATCAGCAGGGAGAGATAACCAGAGAATAGAGATTGGAAGGAGAGCCAAGCTTCAGAGGAAAGGAAGTAGAGAAGGCAGAGAAGCCCAAAGACAGAAGGAAGTAGGGTCCCAGAGGAGGCATAGAGGAACAGGAGGTGGAACAGGAAGCCCCTCCAGACCTGAGAAGGAAGCCAGCCAAGACAGAGCTGTGGAAGCATCTTCTGGGGTCATCAGAAGATCTTTCCCCATGGACCACAGTCAAATCTGTTTCAGGTAAGGCTCCCACATCATTGAATGTCCTGAGTATATCATGGCACATCCTTGAACCCTGGTGTTCTCATTTACAATGTAATGCATATTAATCTACCTTGCTGGATTGTCCTGCTGAATGAGCTACATTGGTTATGAAGTTCCTAGCAAAGAGTAAGTGTCCAGTGAGTTGAATCATGGGTAGTGGTGGCAATGGTAAACGGAGTCTTCTACCTAAAAATGGTTAACTCTAACCTGCCCCTTCCACCCCAAGGACACTTGTGTGTTAGACCTCAGCTATCTCTATGGGATGAAAGCTTGTTGACCCCTTCCACTGAAATGAGCTGAGCTATTGGGAGTTAAGTGCAGGAAATTTGTATTTTGGCAGACTCTTGTCTACCTGGAAATCAGGGTTTACAGACTGCCATCTCAAAGCGAATACACTAACACAGAAAAGTTAACCATGTACACACCACGCAGCAGTTAAGAGTCACCTCACATCCCAATGGACTGCGTTAAAATCCCCAATTTATCCATCCCTGTATTCACACACTTTGACATGTGACTTTGCCGTTCCTCTCACTGAAGTGGTAGAGTCCATTTTCTACCTCCTGTGAGAACGTACCCAGACAAGCCTGCTAGACCCACAGGACAGATGAGAAACCCTGCCAGCAGAACAGCTCTAGGTAAACTGAGTCAGCCCAGCTAGAGCAGAGCCCCCAGTCAGCCACAGAGGCATGAAAGAATCCAGCCTGCAGCAGCCAAGTCCAGCCAAGACCAGCCAGCCTCCAACCACCCAGGCACATAAGCAATGAAGTCTTACATAACACTGAGGTTTAATAGTTGCCTATTCTACGTTACTGTTGTAAGAATAAATAGCAATATGTGCATAAATATAGATCCATTGGCCATGACTGTCTGGAATTTTATGTTAAGACTTAGAGTGCACATTCAGGCTAAGCTGAGGAGAGCGTCATAATGGATTGATGATATCTACTGTAAATACAGAAAAAATGGAGGAACAACATACAGGAAATGTATGTGCTACCTCTGGATAGCATCTATCAAAACATATTTTGATTAGAGATTATTTTACCTTTCTATGGGCCCAACCTCCAATAAGATTACAATAAAAATAAAAATTTAAAGAATCTGTTTATTTCTTTGTGAACACCCTTGCCTGTAATCAATTTTGAAATGGATCAATCACACTAATTATCACCAGTAACTCCAGTATCTGTCTATTGATCTCTTTGTCCATATTTTTATTCATTACCTAAATTATTAACTCTTTCTCTCTCTCTCTCTCCCTTCACTTCCCTCTCCCTCTCCCTAAGTACAATTAGTATAGTTGTTCCTTCTCATACTCCAAGAGAAGAAAAACTTCCAAGTTCAACTCTCCAGTCCAGTCTTCTTTAAGAAATAGATCCATAGCTCCAACTGCCTACTCTGGTTTCCACTGGGACATCTCAGTGATGCAACATAATCAACATGATCGTCATAAAAAAAATATTGGTCCTGTTTGGTGTTTCTAATTTCATGAGGGATATCACCTTAAAAATAATGATGACTGAGTGTTGACTACATGTCAGACACTGTTCCAAATATCAACTTGCCCCATCCCTTATAATACACATCATATGACTATAAGGTTGGTACTATTAGTGGCTCCATTTTTTTCATACAAAGGAAAACAGTGCCTTGTCCAAGATCACTTAGGTAGTGATTTATAGAACTGTCTCTAGAGCCTGTACACATCACTACTCTGTCATACTGTCTCCTTCTGTCATTGTTGTAAGTGAGAAATATTTGAGACATCTTGACATGTCTCCATCAGCCCCCACATGCAATTCCTCAAAACACCCAGTAATTTTACCTTCTTTAATGCATCCACTTATCAACATTTTCATTTCTACCACCCAAGTCTAAGCTACTACCAACTCTTACCTGTCAAAAGCCTCTTAACTTACCTCTCAGCATCCACACCTGCTCCCCTATCTGTGGTCCATGCTGCAACTAGGACAGAGTGGTCTTTGCAGAACACCCATTTGGTGGTTATCTTCACCACTGTCTTGCTTACAGTCCTCCAATGATTATCCAGTAGGCTTAGAAGAAAGATCTTCTTTTTTGCCATTCTGTGGGACACCTCCCTGCACACCTTCTCCAGACTGGCTCAGGTAGACTGAGATTCTTCAGGACTTTGAGCACACTAAGCTCTCCCTGTGTTCAGACTCTGCACATGCTTTTGCACTCACTCAGATGCCTTCTCTGGTTCCCTACCCTCTTCAACCTTTAACATCTGCTCATCCTTCAGAGCTCAACCCCAAAAGACTTCCTTAGGAAAGCCTTTGTTGGACCATCCAGGCGAGATCAGAACCCCTCTTTATAGATTACTGTACTCTGCCCTTCCACAATTTGCAATTGTATACTTGTACATTTATTTGTTTAATATCTGTCTAGTCAGTAGACTGAGGCTCCAGGGCTGAGATCATGTCTGCATTGCTAACCACCGGGCCCCAACACCTAGCATGGTGTTTAATATGTAATAAGCATTCATTTTTAAAAAAATGAAGGGAACAGGACAAAAGAGGGACCATATTCCATGGGAAAATTACCAATATACCAAAATTACCAAATTACCAAAATTACCAATAGTCTATAACTGCTTCACCTTTCCATGTTTTAGATAATTGGGAAGACAACTTGGTGGCTGATGTCCCCCAAGATGTCAGAAACCTCCTTGGAAAGGCAGACAGCTGCACCATCACCACTTAGTGTCCACTCTGACACTACAGATACTCACCAATGTGCAAGAGGAAGGCAGGAGTGAGCCCCGAATGCTGCCTGACCAGCCAGGGAAGGCTTCACAGAGGAGGTGACAGGGTTGCAGTTCAGTCTTAAAGTTGACACAGGTATTAATCACATGCAGGGTGGAAAAACCAGGTGGAGAAAGGGTATCCCTGGTACAGGTCGCATAGGAAATGAAATACAATTTAAAAAAAAAAAAAAAGTTCAAATAACTGGGGTGGAAAGTGCATGTGGGAAGTGGGAGAGGTGGACCCAGCCCCTTTGGCTGCATAGCCCACACTTTGGTGATTTTTAACAGCATCTTTATAGGAGCTCAAACACTAATAGAGCTGCTGCACTAAGGAAGCATGTCACCCGGGGTCTGAGGAGATAGTTAGCAAGAAAATCTATACGACCCTGGCGAAGTCACATGCAGAATATTGCATTTCGTTCAGGGGCATCTCATTACCAGGCTAAAGCGGACAAATTGGAGGGAGTTCAAAAGCGAACAAGAAAAAATGATTAGGGGAATGGAGAAATTGATCGAGGCAGAAAGATTAAAGGAAATAAATGTAGGGGGTGAGTTAAGTGGAATCCAGGGCAGGAGCCTGAAGAACACGTGCAAGGGACGATGGCCAGGAGCACGGAGGCTGGACCTGGGGCCAAGCTGGGAGCAGGAGTCAGGGAAGAAAGTGGGTATGGAGCCAGGGCACACGTGCTTGTGACAGAGGCGCCCTTGGCCACTGCTGTGCCCCTGATCATCTGGGGATTTGCCCCTAAATTCAAGGTCCCAGTGGACTCTTTTTTTCCTCCTTTTTTCTTTTAAAGATATTCTTCAGCCACAGGAAATGTGCTAGGAGATCAGAATGTCAAAGAGAACAGCCTTAGCTGTCAGGCTGGTCTGGGTTTGAATCTAGCTTTTGCTGTGTTCTAGCTGTGTGATGCTAAGCAGGACGCTTGCCCTCTTTGGACATTAGTTTCCTCTGAGGATACTCAGCCCTTACGAGCCTATGCTGGTGGCTCTTACCTTCCTAAAGAGCCATGCTTGACTTCACTGCAGCCCATTTTCTGCTGTCACCTGGCCCAGAGTGAGACTTTCCTAGATTTTCAAAGAGGTCCTTCCTCATCTCTGCACTAACCTCATCCCTCCTGACTCCAACCTTCAGCTCATTTTAGATGTCATTTGAAGATCACCATGCACCACCCTTCCAGCCCTGGATGACCCCAGAACTTCCATCCCAGGGAAGACTTTGAAGTGGGGCCAGGAACCCCATCTGAGACCCACCATCCACTAACTGCATGCGCACGGGCACATTGCATAAGCTTTCTGGGCCTCAGTTATCTACCTGCAAAGTGGGCCACCCTAAGCAACTGTGAAGACTGAGTAAGAAAATGCATTTGGGCACTGAGCCCGGAGCCTGATCATGGGTAGCACTCATCTAGGTGAGTGCTACTGTAATGTCTCTGCTCCTTTCTCTACTAATGCTCACTCAGCCCACCAGGCTCAAACTAGAAACCTCCAATGCACCAGATTCCTCTGCTGCTTGTGTTCACACTGGTCCATTTATTTTCCATCAGCTTCCGAGGACTGTGTCTCTACTCTTTACCTCCTTCTGCAGCCTCCCAGGCCTGGCCCACTGCTGTCATTCTAGGGCACAATTGCAGCCAGTTTGGCCTCTGTGTCACTCCGGGTCCACCAGCTGGGTGTCCTGGACCACAGTCCATCCACATTAAATTCTTTCATGGATTACTTCATTGACAGCAAAAATATGTGAATGTTTTAGCCTGGCATTCAACAGCTCTGGCTGAGCCCTGAGGTCCCTTCGCTCCTGTGACTCTCTCTGTCTCTTTCTCCAGCCTCCGGTCACCACACACACACACACACACACACACACACACACACACACATACACCATTCCTTGAACACGTCCTGAGCCCTCGTACTTCTTGGCATTAGCTCACTCTGTTCCCATTGCAGAGAATGCTCCGACTTCACACTCAGCGATAATGACAGGTGGCTCTACCTTCTAGCTTCCCTCAGCTCTTTGCTTATATCATAATTATTTATTCTCTCGTTCGGCAGTTATTATAGGGCATCTACTTTGTGCCGGGCACTTAGCATGCCATTCATAGTTGGAGCTACATTTCTCCTCAGGTAAGATCAGGAATTGACTGAACCCTTTCATCTTTGGGTCCTGGATGAGCATGCCATAAAATGGACCGCTGCGCTCTTCACAGGTGACACAGGGCAGAAACTTCACTGAATCTAGTATGACTGTGTCAGGGTGGCATGTCAAGTGGTCAAAGATGAGCCTGGAACTAGGCCTTGGAGGGCCTTGAATGTCACACTTGGGAGTCTCACTGTTGTCCTACAGGCAGCGGGGAGCCTCGCCAAGCTGCTCTCTATAAACCAAAGGTGCCAATCTCTCTATATAATTCTGTGACCCCTGGTTGGATTACTCCCTTGTCTCTCCCCTCCCCTGGAAAACTCATCATTCTTCAGTGCTCAAAGGAAGCATCATTTCTCTAGGAAGCCCTTATCAGACCTTCCTCTGCCTAAGTTCCATGCTCCTGTCTGATCACGGGCAGTGGTCTGATCGTGAACTGTTGTCACGCTGGTATGGCTGAGGCTATAAGGTCCAGTGAGGCAGGTCTGCCTTGTTTTCTTTTGGACTCTCAGCCCAGTCAGTGCCTGGTTCATGGAAAAGAGAGAAGAAAAAAGAAGAAAGGATGGAAATAAAGAGGGGCTGCCAAATCCATGCCTGGAAGAAGTTGAGAGGTATAGAGAGGATGGACTTAAGCATGAGGAGGCAGGGCCTCGTAGGAGGACTTTGCAGTAATCCAGGCTGATACGTCTATGGTTGTTAGGGATTGAATGGTGACCCCCTCCCCCAATTTATATGTTGAAGTCTTAACCCTCAGCACTTCAATACATGCCCTCATGTAGAAATAGGGTCATCAAAGATGTAATTAGTTAAGATGAGGTCATGCTCGAGTAGCACAAGTCCCTGATCCAATATGTCTGGTATCCTCATAAAAAGAAAGGTTTGGAAGAAAAGCATGTAAAGATAAAGGTAGAGGTCAAAGTAATGTTTCCACACCTCAAGGAGTGGCCAAGACAGTCAGCAAGCCAACAGAAGCTAGGGGAGAGGCATAGAAAACGATCTTCCTCACTGTCGGAACCAACCCTGCCAATACCCTGATTTCAGACTTCTAGCCTCCAGAACTGTGAGACATTACAACTCTGGTTTAAGCCACTCCATTTGTGGTACTAATTTTTTGCGGGGGGAGGGTACAGGGATTACCCATAGCAAACTAATAAAGAGGTACAGGCTGCTCCTTACAGCTGCACCTCTTGGAACCACAACCTGAGTCCCTCTAAAGGAAAACCCTGTACCTACCAGGCCTGTTGCTGGGTTTTAATCGGACACACTCTCTTCATGAAGAATGAGGTCACCTTTCAGAGCTGCTGTGCTGAGTGGTTAGAGCCTCAGTTTGTCTGGGGGCCAGTCCTGCCTGGGCCACTTGAGCCCTGGCTGCCTGGGGAGTGTGAAGGAATGAGGCAAAGCCATCATGGGCATGCCAACTTTTTCCCATGGGAAATGGATGTCATCACTAAAAAAGCTTCCTTCCATCACTCCTGATATGTCCCAGAGATGCATCTTTCTTCCCTTCATTTTAATATTTCCTCCTCCTGCGAATGCACCACCCCAGGATGGAAATCCACTTTGGAAATCAGGATGCCAATGAGGCCATCCAAGTCCTGCTTGGAACTGGCAGCAGAAGGAGGAGAGGCGGAGGGAGGGAGGGCAGGTTTTCCAGTCCCCAGCCCAGCAACTTGCAAGCTGTTTGACTTTGGGGCTTTCAAGTCACGCCACCCATCTAAGCCTCAGTTCTCATCTGTAAAATATCTGGCAATAAAACGGGGGATAACTGCACCAACTTGGCAGGCTGTTTCAAGGTGGCACAATGTATATGAAAAGATGGGTAGACCATGGGCATGGAGGCAGGAAACCCAGACTCAAATTCTGACTCTGTCCCTCTTTTAGGCTGGGCAACCTTAGGCTGGTGATGAAATATGAAATTCTATGTCACCTTCTATTCAAATAGACTTCGCTCAAAGTCCAGGGTGATTAACAGAGACGCTGCCTGCCACGTGCCTGGCACGGTGCCCACCATTGTTCAGTGTTCTGCCAATATCCACAGAGGGCTCGCTGCATCCTGCATGTGCTACTCATTGCTGGGGGATGTCATAGCATCTGCTCCTGATCCGAGGGAGGTCACAGTCTGCTGGGACACACACAAGCTCAGGGACACCACTACAAAGCCAACTGATAAGCTCTCCCCCTCCTCCTGGAGGGACCACAAGGTCAGGGAGCAGCACACCTCCCCAGGAGCGGGAGGAGGAAAGGCATTAGCCTTAGACATGTAGGAGGAACAGGAATTAGCCAGAAGAGAGAGGGGTGAGCCTGCTGTGCAGCGAGGACAGGATCGCTCCCTGGAGGCAGTAAAGGAAGCTTAAAGGAGCCCAGGAGGCTCTGTGTGTGCGAAAGGAATGTACACTTCAGGGGAAAGGATGAGTGTCTCAGGAAAAGAGGCTGGAAGACAAGCAGAATCTGGAGGACCATCATCAACAAGCAGAGCCTGGAGAACCATCATCAGAAATTTGGACTTTATCCCGGCTTGCATGTTACCAGGAGGGGAGCAGGCTGGTCCCTGCGTAGATACTGGTGGGGTGGGGCCTGGGAAGGCTGGGTGACAACCTCTGTCTCCGAGCCTGAGGCTGAGCATCTGCTGCCCTGTGCCCTGGTTCTGGGGCAATGAGGATAGATTCAGGAGAAAACAGGAGGTGAGTATTCCATGGGGCAGAGGATGGATGTGAGCAGAGGGGAAGACATGGAGGCTGGACCACAGGTTTCCAGCTGGCCAATGTGGAACTGTACTCTGAGTGTACGATGGCTGCTGGTGCTGCTTATTTTAGTTGTTGAAATAAGTCACTCCAGAGAATGAAAGGTGGGTGTCGCCTTCAAAGGCTTCTCAGTGCACAGGTCGAGGTGGTGCTCCTTCATGCAAAGGTTGGGGGTCAGTGAATCGGATGGAGGATCTCAGACCTTGGGGGATTCCACAGACCAGCCAAGTCAAGAAGTTCACTTAACTAACTAGGTAACGGGGACCTGGGAATGGGAAAGGACTTTACCAGGACACAGCAAGGTGCTCCACCCCCACGTACTCAGTCCACCAAATAGTCCCAAATCAAGTCCTGTGCGCTCAACCCAGAGCCCAAGCAAGAGCAGGCCTTCAGTCCAGCCAACCTTTGGGTTCCGGCCAGTCTTCTCTCTGAAATCAGCCCCTGCAGAGAATTCAAAGGAAGCAGATGTTACCCCAAGAAGCTTGCCCCTCTGACTCTCAGACTTTCCATCAAGCAACACCATTGCCGGCTCCATCCAGGTTCAACTGACTTTTGGCAGGGGATGGAGGAGATTCTGAGAATTAAACTCAGAGCCATTCTACCTCTGAGCTACACCCTGAGCTCCCCCCCCTCCCACTTTTTTTTTTTTTAATTTTTTGTTTTGAAACAACTTCTTACTAAATTGCTTAGAATCTCCCTAAGTTGCTGAGGCCAGTCTCAAACCTACAATCCTCCTGTCTCAGCCTTCCAAGTACCACCATGCCCAGCCCATTGATTCTTAACACAGGGATGGGCCAACTCGAACTGTCTCCTGCTTTTGTAAATAAAGTTTTATTGGAACCCAGCCACACCCACTAGCATATGTATTAGGCTCAGTTGCTTTTATGATGAGTGACAGAGTTGGATACTTACAAGAGGGACTGTATTTGGCCCAAGAAGACAAAAATATTTACTTTCTGACCTTTACAGAAAAGGTTTGCTGACCTCTGGCCTCAGCAAAAGAAAGTTATTTGGGCTTGTGAGTTGGACCAAGCTACTCGTGTCTGTGATATGGAGATAATAGTACCTATCTCATGGGGCTGTTCTGGAGATAAATGAAACAATGGGCTTACCTCAATACCCAGCAGAGAAAGAGAGGCAGAGAAACACACACACACACACACACACACACACACACACCAATAAGTGGCAGGCGCCATTGCCTCTCGGGTCTGACTCAGCCCACAAAGTGTTTGGAGGCTCCCAGAGGCCACCTCTTTCTTTAGTCTGTCTTCCTTGCCTGGAGCTGAAGCCGGCCTCCTTCCATCTATTCCCCACTCTCATATATTGTCTCCTAACCATGGAGCCATCGCTAACAGGGCCGCCTTTCCCTGGCCCAGCCACAAAAGGGTAAAAGCAGAAGCCGCCACACGCGACCGTGGCTGCCAGAGCTGGGAGCGAGATCTTCTGTCAGCACGTCCTGAAATTCTTTTGGAAGTTTGACAGGATTAAGGGGATTAATACATTAAAGCATTATTACAGCATTCGCAAGGGATTTTCAAAAGACTTTACACTGTGATCTATTTGTCCTGTTACATAAGACTCGCATTAATAGGCTGATGGCACAGGGAAAAAATTATCTGTGGAATCAATAACCTTATTTTTTGGTAAACACATTTAGCGGGCTGAGCTGGTCATTAAGGCCTGCAGACCCTCCCACGGTGCACATCAAAGAAATTACTCCTCGAGAATCCATTTGCCAATTAAGCTGAGGGTCTGTCTGAGTCCTCAGGCCCACTGATGGCAGGAGGCAAGGGAGAGGGGGTACCTCCTGCCTTCCCTGACTCACCCCAGTCCCACTGACCCAGCACACATATCCCTGTGTGTCTCTGTTGCTGGGCAGAGGGGAGACTGGGAAGTAGAGCGAGATGGGCTCTGTGCACATTCTACAGCTGGGACCTGAGGCTTAAAGAGGTGGTAGGACTTGAAAACCCAAAGTCATATAGTTTGAAAGTTGCAGGGCTGGGGACCGGAACCCCGGCCGCTGCCTCTCCCCCTTCTGCTACATCATGTTGCCAGTTTCAAGCAGGGACTTGGATGGTCTCATTGGCATCTGAGTTTCTGGGCTAACAGGATGGGTGTCACTGGAGAGAACTGGGTGAGCACAGGATCACTATGGGTGTAGCTACGAGGGGCTCCTCTCTTGGCGCTGAGGGTTGATAATGAGCCATTCATTCTGCTCCCTCAAGAGCAGGGCTCCTGTTGGTTGGTGCCCCCTACCCTCCAGTCTGCAAAGAATAAGATAGCACAGTAATACATACACTTATGTAGCACTTGCTGAGTGCCAGACCTGTTCTAAATATTTCATATACATTAGTTCCCTTAAGAATTCCAGCAAACTTTTGAGGTGGGTTCTCCAACATTCCCATTTTGCAAATTAGAAAATTGAGAGGCAATTAGAGATCAAATCCTTGTCCAACCTTATAAAGCAGTTAAATAACAGAATCAGGCCTTAAATCCAACAACCACTTTCTAGAATCCCAGCATGTAACCAGGATGCTATATGCACCAAATTATCCTGCTAACAAATATTCCCAGATTGCTTTGACCTACTGAGTAGTTACCAAGTGTTCTAAGAATTTGGGTTATGATACTTAATCCTCACAGAAACCCATTGACATAAATGTTGTTATAATATTCCCATTCTTATACAAAGAAACTGAGACTCAGAGAGGTTAAGAAGCATCTGGCTTGAGGTCACACGACTGGCAAATGCTAGAGGTAAAATTTAAAGCCAGCAGTTCAACACCATAGCCTAGGATTAGAACCAGAGTCAAGACACAGGCCCCTTCTCAACTGAAACCATAGCCCCTGGGGACACTTGGGCTGTGTGTGTGTGTGTGTGTGTGTGTGTGTGTGTGTGTATTACTGAGGATGGAACCCAGAGGCATTCTACCTCCCAGCTACACCACCAGCCCCATTTTCTATTCTTTATTTTGAAACAGGGTCTCACTAAGTTGCGGAGGGCCTCACTGAGTAGCTGAGGCTGGCCGCAAACCTGCGATCCTCCTGTCTCAGCCTCCCAAGTATCGAGATTACAAGAGTGCACCACCACGCCCAGCTGACACTTGAGCTTATTAATAACACTCCCAGTGGACCTGCCCTAGGCCCTGGAGACAAGAAAAAGGCAAAGACACAGGCCCAGGAAAACGTTGGCCAGAGGACTCAGCACCAGGGGCTGGCACGGAATAAGAACACCACACACACTGGGGTGCACTCGGCTCTTGGTTCCTGGGGGGCAAGGCTGGCTGTTGCCATCACCACCACCATCTTCCCAGACTTAGCCAGAGCCTGCTAAGATCTCCATTAAAGAATTATCATGGATGCCCATTTTAGAAACAAGGAGGCTACAGCTCCCAGAGGTGATGTGTTCCGTCCAAAATCACACACCTAGGACATAGTAGGCTGTGATTTGAATTCATTTCTTTCTTCTTTTTTAGGTTTTGTTTATGTCCTGGCACAGTCCTCCCTGCCCACCTTCCTGCCCTCTACACATGCATACAAACATGTCTCCATGCCCGTGCACACACGCACACACACCACACACACCTGAGCTTTGACCACACCAAACCAACCCCGACTTCTTGAGGCCTCGAGCCCTCGCTCACCTCCGACCTTTGCATGAGCAGCGCCTGTTGCCTGCCACCCTCCTCCCCGTGCTCCCTCCTCACCTTGGAGTCCTACAATGGCCGACACCACCACCAGGAAACGTGCCCTGGCCTCATAGTTTGGGTCATGGCATTCTTCCCAGCCCCCTGGCTCTCTGCTCCATCACTGTCCTGCACTGTAATCCCCTGCTCGCTGTGGGGCCTCCTAGACACGGGGTCTGTGATTCGCCCACCTTCACCCACCCACACATACCTGCCTGTGCGGCTTTAATAAGCGGGTGCTGCCTATGTTGAGCACAGTGTCTTTTGCACATTCTCACAAACACCGAGGGTTACTTACAGAAATATCAAAATGTGTTTTGTTTTCACTCTTAATTACGTTAGTTATCTCTCATTGTGTAATATATTATACCTACAATAGCAAAGGACGTGTTATTATGTCATGTAGTTTCTGTGGATCAGGAATCAGAAACAGCGTTTGGGGTCTCTCCGGAGCCTGCATTGGCCCAGGCTTGCAGAGACCTGAAGGCTGGCGTGTGGCTGGAGGATCTACTTTCAAGATGGCACACTTGCATAGTTACTGGTAGGGGGCCTCAGTTTCTCACCACATGGGCATCTCCAGAGAGCTGCTTGAGGGTCCCCATGACAGGGCAGCTGGCTTCCCCCGCAGTGAGCACTGCAGAGAGAGCAAGGAGGAGACAAGTACTTTTTATAACCTACACATCACATAACTTTTGCCGTGTTCTCTTCATTGGAATCAAGTCATTAAGCCCAGCCTGCTGTCCAGGGGAGGGGCCCTGGGATCTGCCCATGGGGGAGAGAAATGTCAATAAATTTGTGGACAGATTTCTAAACTCTCACACTGCTCTGGGAAGGACACCAGAAAGTAGAGGCCTTTTCCCTTGTGCCATCTCAAAAGGCAGCCGAACCTTGGTATTCTCCATCGGAATGCCCTTACCAGACATTTTTGTCTTGTTTTGATACTGGGGATTGAACCCAGGGGCATGCTACCTCTGAGCTGCACCTCTCAGCCTTTTTTATTTTTTATTTTGAAACAGGGTCTCACTAAGATGTTGGGGCTGTGCTCAAACCTATGATCCTCCTCTCAGCCTCCCAAGTACTGGGATTATAGGCATGCACCACCAGAAAGCATTGTAATATATATATATATATATATATATATATATATATATATATATATATATATATCACAGAATATATAATATATATATTATATATATATCACAGAAATATAGAAATATCACAAAATCACTTGGAAGCTAATAACTCCAGTTCTTCTCTCTCATCAAGCTCAACTCTTGCTGGGATGGAGGAAACAGAAGTAGCTGGCTCTGAGAAAGAGAAGAGTTCTCCAGAATTGAATGGGGGGACAGGGCTGGGGGTGTGGTTTCTTCCTTCCACAATTCCAGTTACAAAGAGTGCCAGAGGCCTGCACTCATGTGCGCACATGGCTCTGAAGAGAGGAACTACAAGTGCCCAGGGAGGTGGCCACTAAGAACCGAGGCCACAAAGGTAGCAGTGGGGTGTCTGTGCACAGTCTCCATCTACTGAGAGGCCCCTTCAGGGCTCTGAAGAACCCCTGAGGGCCGTGGGGCTCACTAGACAGCAAGACCAGGCCTGACCCCAGCACCCTAACACCAAAATTGAACCACTACCCTGGAGGCAATTAGAGACTAGTGTCCCTTCCTCATTCCCAAGTGTCCAACATCCCTGCCAGCCCCACACCTCTGCCCATTCTAATATGCTCATAAGGAAAGATCGACATGCCCATGGAGACTAGAGAATAGAACTCAAAGAAAACAGCGCAAGACCTTTGCTCCTATGCTCTCCTGAAATTCAGCAGCATTTTAATCAACCCTCCAAAAAGCAAGAGTGAGAAATAATAATAATAATAATAATAATAATAATAATAATAATAATAATAATGTCTTCTTAAGCCCTACTGTGTGCCAGGAAATTGATACACGTGATCTCATTTAATCCTCCTGGTGAGAGTTCTTGTTCCCACTTCACAGAGGGGAAAGGGACTGGAGGTTTGCAGAATGCCTTCCATGTACCAGGAATGTGCCTGCAGCTGTGGATTCTTCCTAACAACTCTGTAGCATAGTACAAGTGAGGACATGGAGACTCTGGGAGGTTGGACAAGTAGTCCAAGAGCATACGCCGAGTAACAGATTCAGCAGCCCCATGGGAACTAACCCTGCTGGCTGCCTCTCCTAGCTGAGAAAGACTCAAGAAAGAATCTCTGTCTTTCTGTAAAAGAACTGGCATTTCTCCCCAATCAGAGGTCACCTTCTCCCATAGCCCCTCAGAGCTTTCTGGGGAGTGCCTAGGGAGACAGGGAACCTGGAGACCTTGCAGACAGCAGTGGCTGCTGTTAGCAGGGACCGAAGAGATCCACTGTCAGCTCTGCAAAGCTAGTCTGTGGTAATTTGACAGGATTAGGGGGATTAATACATTAATGCATTATTAGCGCTTTTATAGGAGATTTTCTAAGAGTTGAGCACTGTGATCCCTGTGTCCTGTTATATAAACCAGCAGTAATTGCCTTAATTGGCCCGTTGTTGCTGATGAGAGCAGACAGGGAACAGACCTGATAGTCTGTGGTTTGCAGTCCGGCCGCAGCTCCCCACCAAGCCAGGAAGGTTAAGTTCAGGGAAAACGAGTCTGGGTGTGGCCTTCTACACATCCTGCTCAGTGCGAATGCAACCCAGAGTCTCTGATCTCCAAGCACTAGAGCAGAAAGTACCCTGGGTAGGTGCAGAGTTCAAAGACCCAGATTCCAGCCCCAACTGTGCTACCTACAGACCAGCAGCCTCTCCCCCCAACCTCCACTTCTGCATCTGCCAATGTAGATGATAATTGTATCCACCTTATGATGTTGCCCACGGAGGGGGGGATGCAATGAGCCACTGTTGATGAATGTGCTTTGTCAACTGGACAGGCCTGTGCTAGTGGGAGGGAAGGATGTGATTTTGTTGGATGGACTAAGTGAGGAATTTTGCCTTTCGGTGTTTATCTGTTGGGAGAGAATAATGGCAGCCCCTGGAGAGAGAGTGGGTGGAATGGGCAGGAGGGCCTGGGAGATGTCCCTGGGTGCAGGACAGCCCGGTGAGCTGAGGGCAGTGGGTTGTGAAAGGAGCCGCATGCTGCTCAGCTCAGGCTCTGGAGGTCCCGCCCCTCCCAGGCTGAGTGGCAGGTCACACAGGAAGTCACCCTGCAACAGTGGATCCTGGTTCCTAGGAGTTTAATTTGCTTTGCCAATTAAGCTCCTGGGTTGGACCCCCTACTAGAGGTGTGAGTCTGTAGCTTCATGGATGAGAATAATAACAGAATCCTAGAATGACGGTTTCAGAGGCATCCTGAAAGATCTTTTCCTAGAAACAAGCAAACCAAATATCGTTGATCTTCCTCTCTCTGCACATCTAGGCTGGTGCCAGAAGGGTCCAAGTGCTCTGAATCTGGAAGGGAACCATCCAGGGTATTGGGACTTCCAGGACCAAGATGAGTCACAAGGAGTGGAGGTGGCAGAGGGACAAGGGTGGAGGCAGGTGGGACAATGAGGTGAGACACTGGGAAGCCTGCACTGAGGTAGGATCAGAGCCGCGGAGCAAAGAGAAGGGAAGGTTTGGCATGAAGAGATGGGAATCACCTAGATTTGGTCTCCCATCCAGGAAACATAAGGAACATAAGATCCTGGAGACACCTAGTTTTGGTTCCCCTCATTCTGGGCACATACTCATTGCATTCTTCCCCTCTTGTGGTGGATGGGGCCATATAACCAGCTGAGACTGACTCATTAGAAGTAGAAGTATCATTATAACAGGGAAACAGAGGCTCCTTTTGCTAAACGAACCAAATCTTCACTTTGGCCTGCAAATGCCCAATGGGTAGCTAAAAGCAGGATAAAGTGTGTTGCTGGGGTTGCTAAGTGACATCTCTGCCTTCATTTTCTCTCTGTCTCCTTTATTACCTTAAGTTTTGGGTCGGATTCCTGCTCAACTCTGCACATAGGCATGTTCATCACTTAAGGAGTGTCTATCTAAAAACTAGTTCCTAAATTTACCAAACCTACCTCACCCCCCTTCAAGATCGAGAACACCAAGATAAGAGTAACTAAAGAATTTTCAAGATTTGGAGGGACATTCAACTGTCAGCTTTTACTGCCTCCTCTTCCCTGGAGAAGACTTGAAGTCCCCAGTCATTGCCTTACATCTGCAATCACCATAGAGTCCAGGATCAGCAGAGACTCCCAGATGGAGAGCCCCAGGATGAGCTCACCCCCTAAGTGGGAGCAATTAACCCCTCCCATGACAGGGACTGAGGCTACCACCCTAAGGGGGAGCAGTTATCTCATGGGAATCGATTGTCCTTTCAAGCCATAGGACTTCTCCAGAGCCACCTTGCAGACCCAGAAATTAGATAATGACCAACTATGCCACAATTTGACCAGGACTGCTGATTATGCACACCTCTCATCCCTTCCTCAGTTCTTCCTCTATTTACCATACAGCTCATGACAGCAGCCCCAAAGACAGCAGATTCTGATGTCACTTCCTTCCCAATATCGCCAAACCGATCACAGTTTCTTGCTCTTCAGAATTACTTTTTCTGTTTGGTTGTTGGGATGAGTGGCCAGGTCTGATTTGTCAGGACCCCCAGGGTCCAGCCTCTAGCCTAGGACATCGATAGCACTGTGTGTCACTGCTGGGCTAAGCAGTTAATTATTAGCATCAGATTCTTCTTTTCCTTCCAGCCTTGCAACTGGCAAAGTTCACAATCTAAGCTCTTCCACTGATCTAAGACCCTGAGTGATTACAATGAATAAAGACCCACTGACGAGGGACATGTAACATAAACAGGAAAAAAACTTTTGTTTTAAGCCTCTGAGAATTTGGGATTATTTGTTATCAGAGCACAACCTAGTTTGTCCTAACTAATATTAAAAAAAGTAAACTGTAATGGTCAGAGACCAATGAACACTATCAAAATGGTAACATCCAAAAAAATAATAATGATAATCTCACCCCAACTAAGGGTTCCTTTGCTTTAAGCCAGATTCACTGCCTTAAACCATGAAAAGCAGTGAAGGCTTTGGAGAGAAATGTTTGCCTAGAATTTCTCTATAGTTAACTTTTGCTTCTGAATCCAGATGCCACCAGAGAGGAGGCCTTGTGTGCGTTTTACATACATTAGTCACAGCGCACACAGTCCTGGATGTTGGCCATTGGAGCTGGCCTCACATTTTAGTACTTGCATCTGGACCAGGCAGATAGAAACCTAGCTGTAATGAGTTTGCCCCTTGTCCATGACATTTGTGCTTTGTAGGAAGGGGGGAAGTGGGAAAAAATTTAAAATTCTAAAGTCTGTTTGCTTTCAGCACAGCAACTGTGATGAGGTTTGAGAGTCTGACTAGGATTTAAACTTAGCTTCCCAACAAAGCCCAGGAGAAAAGTTAGGGATAAATCGGGGGCTTTTCAGAATCTTTTGCATTTTTACCTAACTGTGCATTTTCCTTTCCACTGATAAATTATCTGGTCTAAAATGAAAGGAGAAACTAATGGTTACTGAATCCCCCTCCCCTCTGTGTGCAGGCTTTGGGTAACCTGCTTCATACACTGTCTCCTTCATCCTCACGTTAACTTCAAGGTGAGTCTATGGATTGTTTTGGGGAGAAAGGCATTCAGAGATATTAAGTATCGAAAAATGCCAACCCCAGGATATAAACCCAGGTTTGCCAAGCTACCAAGCTATGAATCCATGCTTTTCCCCCTATACTACCTTGCCTTGGGATCTACGATTGAAGTTATATCCTGATGAAATAAGAGTGACACACCAATTACTACTTTGTCAGGATAAAAGTCTGATCTTGTGGGGAAATAAATAGGCTGCAGAACCAATTGGACCTGCACTCAAACCCTGGAACCACTATTTAGTGGTTATGTGACCACTAGTGAGTTACTGTACCCTTTTAGTTTCGGTTTTCTCAAATGGAGGCGGGACTAAAAAGTGCTATGTGGAGGCCATCATTGCATAAACAGGTAAATGATATTTTCAGAAAGGGGTAAGGGCTGGGAAGAATGTAAATCATGATGCTGTGAAGGAGGTGGAATAGTGGGTGTTAGAGTGTTAGAGTCACTCACTTTTGACTATGTGGCCAATGAGGACCTCACTGAGGAGTGGGTATCTGAAATAGGATTCAATTAACAAGAAAAAGGTAATCTTGGAAGATCTAGGATCAGAGAAATCCAAGAGGAAAGTATGCCAGGTATAAAGGTCTTAATTTGGGAATAGGCCTGGTATGTTTGAGAAACAGAATAAAAGACCAATGGTTAGCTTGATTTAGCCATTCCACAGTGTATACATATTTCAAAACAACATGTTATGTACCATAAATACACAATTTAAAAAGCAAATTTAGAAAAAAAAAAAAAGATCAATGGTAGGGAGATATAATGAGAAAGGCAAGGAGGTGAGAGAGTACACAGAAGTAATCAAGAGAGAGTGCAGACTCCTTGACAGCATGAAGCATCTACAGAATACAGAACTTCATCTTTCATCAATACTCAAAGTCTGGGATTGGGTCATGTAGGATAGAATAAATAAATAAATAGGTAGAAAGGAGACATAAGGGAGAACAAGGAAAATGTAACTTTAATATGGAAGCCTGTGACAAGGCCTGTTAGACCCAAAAGTTTCTGAAGAGTTCACAAGTGACTCTGAGCATGTTTGTTTATCAGACAATAGAGGTTATACCAAGGAAGAATCTCCTTGAGTGCTGCTCAAGAGAGCAATCTTCTTGGGCATTGTTGGCTATCCTTGAACAGTGTAGACACAATGGATATCTACTGAAGGTTGGGACCTGGAAGATGACTGACACACCCTGAATCACCTTGGGACTACTGGACGGGGTCATCCTCACATACCTCTGCCTGCTCACCCCTCATCAAAGTCCCATATAAATAAGAGCCCTACACTCACAAGAGTGCTTCTCTCACTTTGGGGGTTGCCCACATTCTCCCTTGAATGCAAATTACCTACTTCCCTAAATACATTTCTAAATAACCTTTAGCCAGTCATCAAATTTTGCCTTTTCTGAGCCTCAGTCTCCTCATCTGGAAAAAAAAAATTGATAACAGTTAAACCTCAAGGAGTCTTTTCACCCATGAAAGCCCATGATTCCATAACACAGAGACTTGTCCTTGCCTTTAGGCTGGACTGTTTATAGTCTCAGTTGGGACATGCAGTTGGCCTGTAGCTCCTGCCTCCATAAAGGCTATTTGGTTTAGGATCAGAGGAGGAGAAGGAAGTGCCCAGGAATGAGCAGTGTGTTGCCACATTTGCACCTCTGGTGGCCTCACCATGGGCTCCACCAGCTGGTCCCCCTTCCACCCTGAAGATTCTTCCACAAATTACTTGAGTTTAATTGTAATGGTTGGGAATTTACAAAATCTTTTCCCTATCTATCGAACAGACTTTGGAGTGATCTATTTCCAGAGGATGTCTGGAAAAAGGCAGAGGAAGAGAGTGATCAGAGAAAGACTAAGGTGAGAAGAGACCAGAGCGCTGGCAAAGAGCTCAAGGCAAGGTAAGAAAGAGCAAGTCAAGCACAAAATTCAAGGTAGAAAGAAGAAGAGAAGCAGGGAAGAAGAGAAGATGGATAGGCAGGTCCAGGCTGGGAGTCGGGGTGCAAAGAGGACAGACAAATGGACAGACTGCTCCTCCAGGGCACAAACAGAAGCTTCCTGTGCTCCGTGGTCAGATAGAGATGCAGAGGCACCAACTGAGACAATGGCTTTGGAGACAGATGGTATTAAGTTCTGGGGACACGGGATTCTAATCGAGCCCATGGAAATGGATGCTGGTGAGTTCAGGAGGCAGCGAAGCGTGGACCAGGAGGAGGTGGGGGCGAGGGCACAGCAGAACAGGTTGGGTGAGCTTCTGCCAGGGACAGGGGGAGGGCAGCTGCTGATGAGATCACAGCGGCATGGCCCCAGCAGGACAGCGCCCTTCACCCTCCCTCCCGCCACAGTTAGACTCACCTGACAGTGGAATGAGTAATGAGTTCATTAAACCTCCCGTACCTGTTCCTGAAAAGAAGATGAATGTGGCAGAGAAAGGCAAGGTGCGTGCCTGCGCGTGTGGCACCCACAGCACCCTGGCTCCTTGCTTAAAGCGACCACCCCTGCTTAGAGGCTCCCCATGGCTCCCCTTGGCTCCCTGCTGACCTCTCAGACCTCAATCTGTGCCACTCCCCCCTTCTACCAGGCAACCAGCCCTCCGAAGTGCTTGTGGTTCCTCTCATAAATGCAGCAAGTTGTGAGGTTGTATCACTCCCTGGGGAGTCCACTGTGCCGGGAGTCCACTTGTTGTCCTCACAAGTGTGGCCACATGGTAAACTCCTAGTTGTCCTTCTGAACCCTGACCCAGGGTCACTCTCTCTGTGAGGCTGCCCCTGGGAAACAGAAGTGGTCATGCCTCCTCTGCAACATTTGTGTGCCAAGAAGTCCTCTTACAGAATAGACCAGTGTAAATATCCTTTCCCATGTCAGAGTGCCCCTCTGGATCCCAAATCCTCTGTATCTCCTTCATCTCTATGTCCAGGAGGATTGTGTAGCACAGGGAGGTTAAGAGCAGGATGCTAGAATCAGGGAGCCATGACTTAAAACCCTGGGTCACATTACATCAAAGCAATTGGGACCTGCACCACATCCCCAAACCCTAGTTTTCTGGAACTATGAAGTAGGGATAAAAATACCAACTTCTAGGGCTGCTTTAAGGAAAAAATGAAATGATACTTGCTTGGTGGAGATTTGAAAGGTTATGTTAGAAGTTAGTACAAGATTTCAGAGAATGAAAAGAAGGCTCTGACCTTTCAGATGAAAGGGTATTGGTTAGCCTAGACCCAACCCATTCCTGTTTTTGAAGTGTGACCTTGGACAAGTGACTTCCCCTCCCCCAGCTTCAGTTTCTTCATATGGAAAAAAAAAAAAAAGATTAGTCTCACTTGTGTCATAGAGTCATTGTAAGCATTAAAGAAGGAGATGGTGCAGATTTGAAAACTGAAGTGTCTGACAGTGACTGGGATACCGGTAGAGTTCTCAGTACATGTGGCTGCAAATCTTGGAAAACACCTTGATAAACTATTTGAGTGGGGACATTCTAGGTCTGGAGTTCAGGCCAAGGGAACGCAGAAATACTCTACATGAGTACAGAAACATTGCTTCTCCTCTTTCTTCCTTCCTTCATTCCATTCCTCTTTTCTTTCTTCCTTCCTTTCTTTCTTTTCATGATTCTTTTTAATAATGATAGACTTTCAATTAGTTGCTGTTTCAGTCAGCATTCCAAATGCTTTGACCCAAAAATATCTGATGATCACAACAGGAGGAAGATGTATTTGCTTGTGGTTCGGAAGATTTCAGCCCATGTATATATAGCCTATTTTATACCAGGTTCCAAGCAGAAGCCGGGGCTATAGGTCCTTAAGGCATGATGGTATGAAGCAGAGAGAGAAAGGGGAGGGGGCTAGGGACATATATGATGCTCATGGCCACACCCCCTGGGATTCATCTCCAGCCATGCCCTGCCTTCAGAGGCTATGTCCTCAGAAACCCACCTCTGAGCATGGCTGCCTCCAGAGCATGAGGTCCAAAGGACATTTTACTTTCAAACCATAATGGTTGGCTGGCTAGTTAGTTGGTTGGTTGAATAACAAGTTAGTTAGTTGGTTGATTGGTTGGTTAGCTGGCTGGTTTGTTAGTTGGATGACTAGTTAGTTGGTTGATTAGTTGACTGGTTGGATAAGCAGTAAGTTTAGGGATTGGATGGTCAATTGGCTGCTTATTTGATAGGGAAGGAAGAAAAAAGAGAAGGAAAGAAAAGAGCCAGAGGGCTAGTGACAAGAACAGACACTACTTAAGGTACACTGGTCACTGGAGAGTGCCCAGAAGTGGGACAGTGAAAAGCTCTTTTAAAAGCGGAGATGGCTGGCAGGTCTTTCTGCTTGCTTGGACACAGCACAAGCCAAGAGTGGACTAGGGAGAAAGCAAGGAGTACATCTGCATTCCGTGTCTTGAACTAAGAACATATGCAGACAGACCATGCAGAAAATGAGCTGACTCCATCTAAATGGAAATTCAGAAGTGCAGATGCCCTTGAGCACGTGAAACCTCTCCTACAACACACGTGTGTGCCGATGCATACATGCACACACACAGTCCCCAATATACAGATACCAAGGGGAAGGCTTTGGACTTTCCAAGCATCATGAAATAAGGATCCAGGTTGATCTGATAGAGTCCTTAAAAAGCAGGGTGGGCCAGTTAATACTTGAGACGAATAAGAAAATTGCTCAGCATGGCGCTTGGCACATAAAACACACCCAATGAGTGAAGCAGGCACTGTAACCTCCAGTCTAAACAGTAGGTTGAAGGTGGAGTCAATCCACTGGAGTGATCTAATCAAACCCTTAGATATTCAAACAACCCACTCCCCTGTCGCTTGGCACCTGCTAAGCAGCCCGGGTATACCTTCAGAAACTGGGAACTCATTACCTGTCCAGAAGCCTCGCTTACTGTGGATCAACTCTGGCTGCTGGGAGGTGTGTACCTGGGTTCGAAGCCCTGATTCCTGTGACTTCCACCCACTGGTCTTCCCCAGATGCTGTTATCTCTCACTTGTCATGTTTTTTGTTGTTTCAGGCTTTGCTTTTTTGTCATAAGAAAGGATGAAACAGTTTTTTTCCAGCTGTGTAATTTTCCCATGTCATTTTGCCAGGCTTTTAGTAGACCTGCCAGAATCTTTCAAGCTTATTTCTAATTCTAAATACATTAAAGAGAAAAACAACTGAAGTATTTGGAGTCAAATAAAGTTACCTAGGACTCTTTGTTGTTGTGACTTGTAGGGTAGCCCACACGCTTTTACCCTGGCACCCATCTCTTTCTTTCCTGTCTCTTTTTCTTTCTGTTATTTGTTTTGTTTTGTGGTACTGGGGGTTGAAGCCAGGAGTATTCTACCTCCAAGTTACACCCCCAACCTTATCTTATTTTTATTTTGAAACAAGGTCTCACTAATCTGCTGAGGCTGGCCTTCAACCTATAATCCTCCTGTCTTAACCTCCCAAGTACTGGGATTATAGGCATGCACATCTCTTTCTTTGTATAGACATTCACCATCCCCAAAGGCAGTTTTTCAATAGAAACCAGTCAGAACAGGAGCAGGAGAACTGAGTTCTGATCACAGCACTACTCTCCCTAGCTGGGTGACCCTAAGCAAACCCCTCACCCTTTCTGAGCCCAGAAATAATGATACCTACCTCAAGGTTACAGGTGGATTAAAGTACTTGGAAGTGCTTAAACCAATATCCAAGTCACACTGTACGCTCAATGAATACCAAGGTTTAAAGAAAAACCTGTCCTGGGCTGATTGCATGTGTCTCTTAGCCTGGGTGAATATAAGCAAAGAGATATTTGATCCTTGTGGCCAAAAAGCTTGGAATTTCCTTGAGATGTTTTGGTGGAAATATTTATCCATTTTGGGGTTCAGTCAACATGTAAAAATCTAAAGCCCCAATGCTGAAATTAATTAGGAACATTGGTGAAAATCTCAGGGTTCTTCAGAGAAATGGAACCAACAGGTTGTGCAGACAGTCCCTGTCTTGCAATGACTCCATTTATGATTTAGCATACCTATGTAACCACTGTTTTCACTTTCAGCATAGCATTTCAATAACATGAAATTTTCAACACTTGATTGTAAAATAGGCTTTGCATTAGATGATTTTATCAACTGTAGGCTAATGTAAGTATTCCTAGGCTAGAATAAGCTATGATGTTCCATAGGGGAGGTGTATTAAAGGCATTATTTTTTACTTAATGATATTTTCAATTTATGAAGGATTTATTGGGATGTAACCCCATTATAAGTTGAGAGAAGTATGCTCTGTTATATATCTTCTAACATATAGTCTATTCTATTCATACATATGTATATAGATACATAAGAGGGAATTTACTGTGCAAATGTGCTCATGCAAATATGGAAGCAGAGAAGTCCCAGGATATGCCATCTGCAAGCTGGAGAACCAGGGGAACCGATGTCAGTCCTGGAGTCTGAAGACCCAAGAATCTGCACTTGTGATGTTTGAGGACAGGAGAAGGGGGATGTCCCAGCTCAAGAAGAGACACTGACTTTGCCCTTCCATCCCAGTCCTCAATGGCTTGGATGATGCACACACATCAGCAAGGGTAATCTTTACTCAGTCTGCAGATTCAAATGCTAGTCTCACTGAGCGTGGTGGGATACATCTTTAATCCCAGTACTTGAGAGGCTGAGACAGGAGGATCACAGGTTCGAGGACAGGGTCAGCAATGTAGCAAGACTCTTAGCAACCTACCAAGATCTTGTTTCAAAAACAAAAAATAAAAGGGGCTGGAGGTGTAGCTTGGAGGTAGAATTCCCCTGAATTCAGTCCCTGGTACCAAAATACAAAATAAACCACAAAATGTGCTAATTTCCTCTGGAAACACCCTCAGAGATACAGACAGAATTCATGTTTCCCAGTGATCTGGGCATCCCTAACCCAGCCAAGCTGACACAAAATCAGCATGACACTCCATGATTTCAGTCTTGGTTTTCTCATCTGTAGAATAGATGTAGAGGGTGTTCCCACGGCCAAGAGTCCTTTCATGGGTTAGCTGAGGTAATTTGTTCAGTAATGAGAAGAGTAGATGGTCACTGAACAGCAGTTCTAAGCCTCCTGCCCTATCTATGCAATAGATAAAAATGTGTGTAGTTACACAAACATAAAGATTACCATTAATAAGGCAATTGAAAGCAGTGGTTATGGGAGAAGAAGCCAGGGTTAGAAAGGATAAGTCCATATCCTGGTTCCCCCATTTTCAAATGATCAAGCCTTAGTTTCCACATCTGTGAAATGGGTATAATAGCAATTGTTTCTATCTCCTGGGATAGATGTGAGAATTAAATGAGGTCTTGTAAATAAAACCATTCAGCCAGAAGCCTTGCACAGAGCAAGTGTAGAATAAATGTTAGCAACTTGTCTTTAACCATAGTCATTGCTATTCCTGGTGTTTGCTGGTGACCGTGGAAGATCAATCTCCAATTCCAGTTTTGTTTTGTTTTTCTGCCCACTGTATGAACTTGTGCAAATCCCTTCCTCTCTAAGCCTCAGCTTCCTCGGCAATGAAATGGGAATGGAAACTCCTACATTGCAACAATATTGTGAGGCTCAGAGACAGCATACAGGGTGTGTGTGACACAGAGAAGACACTCAAACCTATACGTACTATTTCAAGCAGCCACATTGGCTCTCTGGACCTCATTCTGCTCCTTGGTAACATGGGGATGCTAGGTGTACTTCCAGAGAAACATTGTGGGTTGAAAGTGGGACAAGGCTCAGCAGGCAGCCCTCCTCTCCTGTCAGCTGGATATGTGCCCTACAGCCATTTGGCCCCAGTCAGCTGTCACACTTCCGGGGTCTGAGTTCAGGAGACACGGCTCCCAGAGCCCGGAGGACAGTTATGAACCTTGTATCTGGGCAATAGCCCAAGAGGTCTGTACAGTGTGTGAGTGTGTGTGTGTGTGTGTGTGTGTGTGTGTGTGTGTTGGGGGTGGGGGATCAGAGGAGAGACCCATTCAGTCAACTTACTTTTGGCAGGCAGCAGCCCTGCCCTGGTTTATGAATTTTCCTTAGAACATGGACTGGCCTAGCCAACTGCCCGTGAAGAGTGGAAAATCATGGTATATGAGGCCGAATCACCTCGCCTGCATTCTGAATTCTTATCTTGAAAGGGACTTGGGAAAGTAAAAGAAGTGTGAAGGCTCAGCTCTGGGCTGAGGCCCATAAAAGGAACCTCTCCTACTTTCCCAGTATAACAGGCTCTACTCCATCTCACCTCCACTGTCGCCTAATCCTCACCCTCCCTTTTCTCTGCATACCCACCCTTCATCCTTTATCCACTCAACCTCCAGGGGTTCTACTTCTCCCATGATGTCCTATTGAATAATAGCAATGATCAAATTTATTTCTTTTGAACTGTTCACACATATTATCTCCCTTATGCCTTGCAGACAGTGCTGTGGTGTGGAGGGAATTATCCCCCATTTTAACAATGAAGGAGTCCAAAGTTTTCCAGCTAATCAGCTCCTCCAGTCACCTGTGGATGGCCTCCGGCAGCTACAAATAATCATTTTCCTATCAATCTGAGGATGCGCTATCTGTACCACCATTTCCTTCGTTTGCATTGTTACCATATAATGTCTATCACCTAACACTTGATTGTACTCAAGGCTGAATTCTTCCCTAATAGTTTGGTCAGTGTGAGTATGTTCATGGTAAGAATCATGTCCTTTTTACCACACATCAGTCCTCTAGGCCACCGAGCTGAGTGCTAGACATTTCAGTCGGCAGCAGCATCGATCTGCTTAGAATTATTTTCTTCCTTCTCCTAGAGAACTGTATTAGTCAGCTTTGTGTTACTGTGACAAAAATACCTGGCAAGAGCAACTTGGAAGAGGAAAGGTTTATTTGGCTCATGGTTCACAGGTTCAGTCCATGGTTGGCTGGCTGCAAGGCAGAAACATCATGGCAGAAGGGCAAGATGGAGGGAGGAAAGCTGCTCAGTTCATGGTAGCCAGGAAGCAAAGGCAGACAGAAAGGGGCCAGAGACAGATATAGTCCCCAAGGCCACATGCCCAGCCAGGCTCCCTTTGCCCACAGTCACCACCCAGTAAGTGCATTCAAATTATTAACCCTTCAAGTGGATTTACTCACTGATCAGGTTAGAGTTCTTGGGATTCAGTTATTTTACCTCTGAACATTGCTGCATTGCAACACATGAGCTTTTCAAGGGGACATTTCATATCCAAATCACGACAGGAACTGATGCTCTATCATTTGGGTCACATGGCTAGAGTTGGGAGATGTCATTCTGAGCCTCAGGAAACGCTTATCCAGAAGGTTAAGATTCAAGACAAGCTAACTAGAGCCAGTCCCAGGCTGATTAGTTGGAACATCCGCAGGTTGCAACTATACACGGAGCAGAAGCTGAGAGAAGTCATCCATCTCCACATTCTCCTCTTTCTCAGGTCTCACTGACAAACAGAATCTCCCAGCTCCCCTTGCATCCTGATGGGGCCATATGAATATTTCCCATTAATACAACAAGAACAGAAGTGGCTTGTGAGTCTCTCTCTGGCCCAGCCAGTACAGAATGACTGAATCTTCACGATCATTTATTTTCCTGAATGAATAGAGAGAAGTCCACGGAATATAGAGAAGAGCTGAGCCCCAAAATAGAAGGAGTCTGGGTGCCTGACTGACTCCCCCCCCAGTATGGGTTGTGACATTAACAAGAATAAGCTTTGATTCAGCATCAAGCCACAGAAATGTTGAGAATTTACAATAGCTTACTCAGACCAATAAAATATGCACACACACAATTTCTGTCTCTCTGATATTTATATAAGAAGACTACCAAACAGATATACTGGGGACAGATTGAGGAAAACCTTGTTTGCCAGTGTTTGTCATTGGACTTCAAGCCAGTAAAGTATTTCAAAGAGGAGAGTGATTTTTAGAAGGAAGGAAAGAGTTGAAAATTATAGCTATCATACATTGAACACTATTATGTGCCAGATATAAAGCCAGTATTTCATTAATAATGTCTCAGTCCACTCTCCCCAAAACCACATTCCCTCTTTCACAAAGAAACTAGTTCCTGAGTCGCACAACAGTTAAATAGCTGTTAAGTCGCATCCATATCTGCCTGTCTCCAAAGCTCCAGCTCTTTTGATTAAACCACTTCAGCTATTAAAAGTAGTTTGACCCAATGCATTTTTATGTAGTTTTTAATTTTTGTCAATAATGGCTATCTTTACTTTTATAATAGTAAAAAGCACACTTAAACACAAATTGAAAAAAAAATAAAAAAGGTAATCCAGCCACAAAAGAAAAGCCAGAATCCAAGGTCTTAGTCTCCATTGGGGCTCGTCCTCTTGTGTTAATCCTTTGAAGACAAATCTGTCTTGAACGGTAAATGATGGTCTGGCTGAGGGAAAATGACAGAGCTTGTATTGCAATTTCCAGTCATTCCAGGAAATGAAGATTTCACAAGTCTCATAATTGCCTATTTGTAAACAGCATCTATATAAGCACTAATTTCTATCACCTGTTAATCTGGTTGGGTTTGGATAATCGAGTTAGGTTTCTCATGTTTTCTGCAAGGAGCCTTCCTCTCTTCAGCTACCCACAGGCCCCGCCAGCCCCCTCTGTTTCCTCTCTGCATCTGTTTATGTCTTCCTGGTTTTCAATTTCTTAATGATGTTTTAACGAGATGCCAGTTACACATGCAAATTGGAAAGAGGCGACATTGAGAGATTGCTACCTGGTGGTAAATTTATTAAAATCAAGGCGGTTTTAATAACTTCCTTGCGTATGCATCCGCCTCCATGTCTATAATATTAGTTTTGGGGTTTTTTTTTTTAACCTTCTTATTAGAACAACTATGTTAGGGAAGTATAAGATAAAGTCATGGGCAAGAAACCTAATTGTTTCAATAGTGTTAGTCTTGTTCCCCAAAATAGATTAGAGGAAAACAAACTATTCTCCTCTGTTCTTTTGAGTTTTATCCAACTTGATCTTCCTAGTTCTTGCAATACTTACAGCTGTTTCTGTCTTCACCATCATCATGGCCACCATCATCTTTAATGGCAACCATTTAGGAAGCACCTAACTCAAGAGCTCAGACCCTTCAGGGTCTAAGGCTCCTCTCTGCTCTTTCCCTGTCTTACCACTTTCTTCATCTTCATCTTTGCTGATCCCATGCCACCCTTCTATCTCCCTTTTAGCTCCTGCCTGCCTTTTCTCCTTCTCCTTCACAGGCTACTCCTCTTCTCGTCCACACTCCTCTTCATCCTGCCCTCTTGTTCAAAACTGCCAGTTCTCACCCTGCCTACCTTCATTCATTGCCATGATCCCAACCACTGTGGTGTGCTGACAGCTTCCACATTGATCTCTCCTGAGCTCTGGACTCTGCACATCACTGGATAACATTTAAGATCCTCACAAGCATCGAACTAAGCTCATCACCTTCTTCCCAAATGCCCCCCATCTTAGATTTTTTTTAAATACATATAACAAATCAAAAACCCATGCCTTTCCTGCTCCAATTACTTGCTTCCAAGAGAAGGAAGCATAGCATGGTAGCCTTTTGGCATCTTCACCCATCACCTATGCCTGCCCTGGGGTACAAGAGGTATGCAAAGCCCAGGCTCTTTCTTCTCATTTCTCTTGGAAGCAAGCTGCCTCCAAAGCCAAGGTGCTCCATGCACTGATGCAAAGTAGAGAAGTCTTTCTGATTTCCAGGTACAGTATTATAAAGCATATTTGCCTGGGATGCTAGCCACATTCTCCAGCCTCAGCTTTAAAAGTGGTATTTTCAGCCGGGCATGGTGGCACATGCCTGTAATCCCAGTATTTGAGAGGCTGAAACAGGAGGATCACAGGTTCTAGATCAGCCCCAGCAACTTAGTAAGACTCTTAGCAACCTAGTGAGACCCTGTTTCAAAACAAATTTTTTAAAAATAGAGTGTAGCTCGGAAGTAGAATATCCATGGGGGAGAGAGAGAGAGAGAGGGGGGGGGGGAAGGGACAGAGGAGGAAAGAAGGGAGTGGAAAAGAAAAGAAAAAGAGGTACTCTCATTTTCTATATTGCCTACCCTTTGCTATATTTCCCAATTGATTCAAAACTTGGACAGGAAGAAGATCCCATTTATTGAGCCTATTCTAACCCACAAAGCTGGCAGTCACCCCAGATTTTCCCTGTCCTTCTGACAAACACATCAGTGAGTCCCACTGAGTTGAATTTTGGGTAGTCTTGAGTCTCCCCTCTTCTGCACTTCAATCGTGAATTCCTGGTCTGGGTTTCTCATCGTTCTCTTGGATTACTGGGAGAGCATCCCTCCAGCCTCCCTGCCTCTGTCTTATTCCCTTCCCACACTCCTCCACACTGCCCAAATATTCTCAGAGTAGAGCTGAGGACAGTGCTGCCCATTTTCCAAGTTCAAAACCTGGCTCGCAGTGTTGGCTTTTAAGAAATTTGAGGATAAAAGGCACATTAGGTATCAAATGTGAAGATGGAGCTATTTGTTAAAATACTCATGCATGAACTCACAGAAAGT
This sequence comes from Graphiurus murinus, assembly GCA_004027655.1. Lineage (NCBI taxonomy): Eukaryota > Metazoa > Chordata > Mammalia > Rodentia > Gliridae > Graphiurus > Graphiurus murinus. The sequence goes on from PVLC010007998.1 coordinate 49,404, forward strand.
AGCAATTCTATTACCTAGAACCTGGGACAATACTCAGCACATATTAGGTGTTCAATAACACTTTATTAGATAAAGCATTGCTTCATCTGAAAGTATATTGAATTTACAGTCAAAATCTTGGAGTTAAGACTCAGATTTTTAATCTTAGAAAATTCACTTTCCCTCTGAAAGTCCATTGTCTTCATCTGTAGAACAACTGAACATGTAAAAAACATCTGAGAGCCAGGCACTGTGGCTCACACCTATAATCCTAGCAACTGGGACGCTGAGACAGGAGGATCGAAGGTTCAAGGCTAGCCTCAGCAATTTAGCTAGGCTCTCAGCAATTTGACAAGACTCTATTTTGAAGTAGAAAATAAAAAACTGCCTGGGGGTGTATCTCAGAAGTGGAATACCCCTATGTCCAATCCCCTACTACAAAAAGAAAGGGAAGAGGAGGAAGAGAAGGAGGAGGAGGAGGAGGAGGAGGAGGAGGAGGAGGAGGAGAAAAGAGAGGAGGAAAGGGAGGAGGAAGAGGACAAGGAAGAGGAAAACAACAACATTTGGTAAGTGGTGACATACACCTGTAATTACTCAGAGGCCAAGGCAGGAGGACCCCAAGTTCAAGTACAGTCTGGGCAACTTAGCAAGACCCTGTCTCAAAATTAAAAAAAAAAAAAATGAAAAGGGCTGAGGATGTAGCTCAGTGGTAGAGAGCTCCTGGATTCAATCTCCAGTGCAGGAAAAAAATGATAATCCAGGCAGGCACACCTGTAATCCTAGTACTTGGGAGGCTAAAATAGGAGAATCACAGGTTCAAGGACAGCCTCAGCAATTAGCAAGACTCTCAGCAACCTAGCAAGATTCTGTTTCAAAATAAAAAGGGCTGGGGGTGTAACTGGAAGTATAATGCCCCTGGGTTCAATCCAAGTAACACACACATATACAATGTGTGCCTTAACACTGCCCCCACTTCTGGGGTCTTCTAAACCAGTTCACATTTGTTACTGCTATACTAGACTCAGAAATTTCAATCTGAGTTTTAACATCAAATCTCACATTCCCAAAGAACTTACTTTACTTAAAAACATCATCTCTAATTTGAATCATGGAGGAAGCATGAAGAGAATCAATTTTTATATGAAAATTGCCTCTGTAACCGCCACGGCTTTGTTCTCCAGCAGGAGTTAGTAATGATGCAGCTCAATGTCTGTTTGTGCACTTGATTTGGTGTTGCTGTGTATATGGCTTGCATATATTTGATTTTTATGGTGTTTTTCTTTTATGTTTGCAAACAGCATTCTTTAACCTGAAATGGTTCTCGGTTTAAATGCCAGCCATTAAATACACAAAATGGGCAATCAATTTTTTTTTTTCCGTGCATACGGTCAATTCTTGGTTTTGTGTGAACACGGAGAGAAGACAGAGAGAAATCAAAAGAAGCACAGAGAATCGAATCTAGGCCTTAAAGGGTCTCCAGTGCTCTTCCTCATATAACAGATGGCTTGCCCTAGATCACACAGTAAATGAGAGGCAGAACCTGGACAAAAGGCCAGGACTCCTCCTTCTTTCTCTCTTAGTGTCTGTCTGTAATGTCTCCTGGCTTCCGCTGAGACATGAGCCAGCATCTGGGTCCTATCAGAAAGACCAAGGCACTTACTGTTAACCTCCAGGTAAAAACAGGTTGGTTCAAAGCAGGTGGCCACTGCACCTGCCAGACCAGGCGCCCACCAGGTAGCATCTTTGTCTTCATTTTGAGAGAATGTATAGGCAATAGATATTCCTACAGGAACAGGATCCCACCCAAAAGAGAAATAAAAAAGCAATCTTTCCTTGACCTGTGGCTTTGGATTATTTTTATCTTTGCTTCTCATCCTTATAATGAGGCATTTTAATTAATACACTAAATTAACATAAGTAATTATTATAAGATTTCAAGTCAGACAAATTGAGTTCCAAGACCTTGAGAAAGTGGCTTCGTGTTGCTAAGCCTCAAGTTCCCTGTCCTTAAAATACGGATAATACCATCTCCTTCAGAATGTGGTTGTGAAAAGTTGGAAGTGCCTCCTTTAATAACTAGCTCAGAATAAGGAGTGGGCATCCTGACTAGGTGTGGTAGCACATACATTTCATCCCAGTACTTGGGAGGCTGAGAAGGAGGATTGCGGGTTTGAGACCAGCCTCAGCAACTTAGCGAGACTTTGTTTCAAAACAAAATAGATAAATAAATAAATAAATAGGCTGGGGGTATCATTTGGAGATAGAATGCCCCTGGGTTCAATCCCCAGTGCAAAAAAAAAAAAGAGAGAGAGAGAGAGAGAGAGAGAGAGAGAGAGAATAAGGAGTCAGTAAACATCAACCACCCTCTGTGGCTGAAGAGTCTCCCCTATTTGTAAAGCTGGAGGTTCATTGCAGAGAATGGTGCCACAAGGCAAGCAGCTGTTGAGTGAGGACAGTAGCTCCCGGCCAGCAAGACAAGACACTGGGAATGGAGCCCCATCCCCATAAGAGTCTACACGTGTTCCCCTTCCCCATCCTTGCATTAAAATTTTTTTCTTTAATTCCATTTTATTCGTCAACTTTTCCCAAGAGAACACATCTTTAATTTAATCACGTAAATCAATGGGTAAAATCTAATTCACTTTAGAGAAATTTGCTTGAAGGCCAGCCTTATGGGAACGAATCTGTTCCTTAAAGTGTATCCGTGGCAAGTGACGTGTGTCTTTATCACCGTTACAAAGGGATATAAATTAATCTCTGGCCCATTTTAGAAAATAGAATTGATTAAGTAAACGGTGGCTCTTGCCATCCAGACCATCCGTCATTTTTAAACCTCTCAGACACTGATTTCAATCCTGACTTCCAGCTTCCTACAACTGTAGATGACAGTTGCTTCTTTAGTATTTGATTTGTCTGACTATCACTGAATTCATTCCAAATAGATATTTTATCATTGTTCCTGTTTTGGGTTTTCTAATGCTTGTTCCAGAGTCTGGATTTGGTTTGTGGAATGTGCCTTGAGTAAGGAAAGGACCTCTTGAGTCCAACCCTGAGCCTTTTGCTTTTCAGATGGATGACAGTCTTGCTATAACAGCATTTCTTCCCGGGGAAGCCATCTTCCCAGTCTACAGATGTATCATGTGGATCAGCAAAGAGAATGGATGTGAAAGGATGCAGTAACCTACACATGCTATTTTTTTTTATTATTTTCTTTATTTTTTATTTTTTTTTTAGCATGGAATTTTATACATTTCTTGGGTACAACAGGGTTAATCACACCTCTCTTGAGGCCCCTTTGTGTGCCCGGCACTTGGAAAGTGGAGAAACAGGGACCACTAGGAGTCATCCTGAGACTTAAAGTGTTCACCATCCACTCCGGCTGAAGACAGGCCAAGTCAGTAGATACTTACAACCCAGCACAACATGTGCTCTAATCATGGGAGCAAGGTGCCCTCTACCCACACTTTCTATGAAAGAAGACTTCTTGGAGGAGGTGAGCTTCAAAGGCCAAGGAAGAGTTAGCCATTCAGAGGAGAAGGAGAGTCTACATTCCTTCATTACATGCAACATATTGATTATACACTGCTCCACCTCTGACACACATAACCTCAGAGAGCTTGAGGAAAGCAAAACAGACTCTTCCTCTGCTTCATCTGGATGAAGTTCCGTCAGGAAAATGGACCCACCAGAGTATGATAGGAATTAAGGGTTTCATATGAGAATTAGGGCTTATAGAGATACAGGAGGGGCTGGTGGGATGGATATACAGAAACCAAGGAGCTGGAGGATAGGAGAAGTCATCGCTAAAGATTTCAGCCCCAAATGCTGGAATAGGTTTGTGTGTGTATACATGGGCATGCATGCAATATATGAAAGTTGTTGTGAGAACACTCGATGGGGGCCCTGTCACCATGGGGGGTGTGGGAAGGCTTTCCCTGGGAGCTCACACTGAAGCTGGGCTCCGTAGAGTCGACCGATGCTTCAAGTAGCATCTTGACAGTACTTCTTTCCTATGCTCATCCTCCAGCACTGGTGGCCGCTCTTCCTTCTACCATGGTTCAGGGAAAGATCTGTCCAAGTCTCTCTAACAGCTCAAGGGAAGGTTTATTGCTCTGGGGACAAAGGGTGAGCACAGCTTAAAGAAATATTCTGACCTTGGGAGTCATAAATAAAAGCCCGGAGCCAAGTCTGTGAGGTGAGTCTCTCAGCCTGCAAGGACTTCATCCTTGGGTGTTCACAGCTGGAGAACAGTTTGGGGCTCCGAGTTGACCTGGCCCTGGGCCCCACCCCTCCCGGAGCTGCAGCAAATGGATGAAAAATTGTATCATTAAACTCCTTGATGTTCTCCTGTCTAATTGAACCTGTGAAATTTCCTAAGGTCCTCCAGCCTCCAAAAATTCAATTTTCCATGTAATGCATGGTGACGTGTCAATAAATCATGCTGTAAAATAAATGCACGGATTCTTTTGTGCGGGAGCGAGTGAGGAATAAACCTTTCGTAATTGATAAATAATGTCATTGGAATCAATAGCTGGCAGAGGAGTCGGAGGAGTAAGCCTGAATCATGTATGAGTGCTCCAGGGTGATCAATGCCTTTGAAACGGCCAGGAGCTCGGGAGCCAAGTGTATAAATTACTGCCTTAATATTATGGCTGGGCCTGAAGTTTAAAAGATGGGTGCACTGCTGAGTGTGGTGAGGTGGGAAGGTGGGTCTGGGGTGTGGGTGGGATGAGCACTTCGGGCGGGTGCTCTTTGAAAGATTGTGGGGTCCCTGCAGAAGAGCAGCAGTGGAAACAAGGAGGTTGTGTGGTCTGGGACGTAGGATGGAGACTGTGTGATTCCACAGATAGCTGGTCCTGCAGATGGCCCACGCTGCTAACAAGAGAAGTGGTCAACTACCGGAGCCACATGTGCTGCCTAGAAAAAAATAGCCTCACTCCCTTCAGAGGCCTGGACACAAGGGGGCTGGTGCTGGCGTTCAAGACGAAGGACACGCCTGAGACTCTTCCAATCAGGCTCTGAGTGGCAGCTACAGCCCATGACGGACCAAGGGGAAGTGTGGCCATGCAGGGGTGAGGAACACCGGCTTCAGAGTCAGGCTGCTCAGCCCTGTCACCAGCTGTGTGACTCTAAGTGAGTTACTTAAGCTCCCTGTGCTCCATTCTCTTTGCAAAATGAGAGGTAATAATGCTAACCTCACTGACTCATCGGGGTGACACGGATTCATGTTCATAAAGATCTCAGCTCAATGTTTCTCCCTGGTAAAGCTATGGTGCTTTATATATTGTTTTATCACTTTTCTTGTATTATTTTATTTAATCCTTGTGACTCCATGAGATAGTACTGATTATCATCTCCATTTCACAGATGGGAAAGTGAGGCTCAGAAAATGTAAATGCCTTGCCCAAAGCACCTTACTGTGATAGATGGAGCTGAAATTTCAATGCAGGGCAGTCCAAGTCCCAGGCTGTGACATTATACTGTAACACAGTTCTCATCCTGAGACTCCCCAGCCTCATGCATAGCTGTGCCTGGAGGATGCTGTCCACCATGCCCTTTAGAGACATTGCCTCTGACTCACAGGCAGAGGAGAGGGCAGACAGCTCAGAGTTAGACAAGGGCAGGCTCCAATCCCAGCTCCACTCCTGTGTGTGACTATGAGGCCATCGCTCCTGCTCACTGAGCCAGAAGATGCCTCATCAGGAATATAGGGATGGGAATTCCCTCCCCGCAAGATCATCTCCAAAGCAAGGTGCACAGGGCACTGCAGAAGCTGTTGAGAGAGGCTACCAGTCAGGCGAGCTTTGAAATGAGCCTGGCAGCATCCTGACTCGCAGCTGCCTGGCCTTGTACTCTCAGGCAAGGAGGCGGTGGTGTCTGAATCTGTTTCCTCAAACCTACAATGTGAACCATGTCATCAGCCTCCAAGGACTGAATTGAGAACTAGATGTGCTGACCAATACAAAGCTCCTTCTTGGACAGTGCCCGAAACCAGCGGAGCCCTCAAAACATACTGGTTGTCTCTAACCCCCTTTTCCTTCCAGAGAAATGCAGAAGAAATACCAGCAGAGTTATTGCACAGTTCTAGGGGGCGCTGTCTGCATCTACTTTCCCACAACTGGGTACAGAAGTCAGAAGAGATCTGAAGCAAAAGAATGACAAATCCATGCACTCACCTTAAAGCCACTTCGTGCAAAAGGCCTTCCCGGGGGAGGCTCATGCTACGTGAGTTCTCAGCTCTTGCATCTCCGTAGTCTCCTCCACTGTCTAGAAGTCAGCCTCACACTTTCCTCTTAGCGGACCAGCCTCAAGTGAAGAGATATCTTGCATCTTAGGTTGATTTGGTTCCCCCAGCAGCAAAGCTTGAAACTAGGATTTGAGAGGAAGTAACTGATTTAAAGGAAAAACCCAGGAAGCACCCATAGGTGACAGGGAAATGATATGGGGAAAAATAAGAAGGGTACAACTGATAAGCAGGTATCCACTGTGGGCTACTAAGTTTCAATCCCCTTGGGGACCTCTGGGAGATAGTAACAGACATGCCCCAGAGTGGTCCCATGAAACCAGTGGAAAGATATCACTTTTTTTATTTTTTTCTTGGGACTGGAGATTGAATCCAAAGGAGTTCTACCTCTGAGCTACACCCCCAGCCCCATTTTATTTTTTTATTTGTAAACAGGGTCTCACTAAGTTGCTGAGGTCCTTGCTAAGTTGCTGGGTCTGTGATCCTCCTGTCTCGCTAGTACTGGAATTACAGGTGTGCACCACCATACTCAGCTAAGCTAGAAGGTTTATACATTGAATCTCACCTGTTGTTGGCTGATCCCCAGCACAGCCAGCTCATGCTGCACAAGCAGTGCTCCAGCAGTCTGAGGAAGCTGTCCAGTGGAACATTACAGGCGCTGGTGGTAGAAAGCCCTTGTGATAGGAACAGTGGGGGCCCCAGTCGATGGAGTATCTGAGACTCCTGGTCTCCCTTGTTTATCTCTAAAGCCTGAAGCCCTCCTAGTGCCTGGCCTAATGCTCACTGTATGAAATGGGATGGATGGATGGATGGATGGATGGATGGATGGATGGATGGATGGGAAGTGGTATCCTGGGTCAGAGCTGTTGGCATGTTGAAGGGCAGATTTTGAAACTTCTACTTCAAAATCTTAGGAGCAGTGAGCTCTCCTGGCAGCACTTGGGAAGAGAATACCCTTTCTTTGGCCTCAGCTGGACCACCCCTGGCATAGCATTCTGTATCCCAGAACCATACACAGAGCCAGTGGGAAGACACCAAACAAGAATTCTTTCTTCCCTGGCAGACTGATATGAAAGGGCATAGCTGGTCTGGAAAGCTCCAGGAGGCAGGGGAAATTTCTCAGTCTTAGAACCCATTTCCTGCATTTCACACAAAGCCTTGAACATCACAGGCACCCAATAAATGTCTGAGAAACCGAGTGGGATTAGTGGGAGGAGACAAGAAATGGATTTCAGTTCAATAACAGAATGACTTTTCTAGCCCTTTGTGACAAAATGGACTTATGTGTTTGTTCGCGCGTTTGGCAAACATTTGTTTAGGACTCTGCGTGCCAGGCAGAACTAGGTGGTAAGGGCATGGGAATGAAGAAAACAAAGTTCCCAACCTTGAAGTCATGTGGAGAGTCGGACACATCAAGTAGTAATTAGAGCATAGCATCGTAGGGAAAGTAATGAAGGCATGTGAGGGAGGATTATGGGAGCCCGGAGGAAGGATGGAGCCCTAAATCATCTCCATCCATTGTTGGTCGAGACAATTTTTACACATCCATTTATTCATTTCCCTTCAGTGCCAGGTCATAAGCAAAATGGGCATCCTCTCCATCTCGTGGCCCTCCTGTCTTGCGGGAATTCATCAAGAAAGCATTTCTTTTTTAATCTTTGGGTTCATGAAAATCATGCCACCTGTGCCCCAGCTCTGGGACAGCCTCGTGTCGTCAGCTCTGGCAGCTGCTCATCCTTTCAATCTCCATGCCTGTGTCACCAGCTCCACGAAGCCCTCCCTGGCTCCCAAGGCTGGAGTAACTGTCCCTCGTTAGTGATTACTCAATCCCAGCACACACACACACACACACACACACACACACACACACACACACACACCCGCCCCCCGTGCCCTGTATTGTTCACTTTTATTGTCTCTGTTTAGTTAGGATTTGATTGGGAACAGTAGAACAGATGCTTAGAAAAGGCAGACATTTGTGTCTCTTCTACATAAACCAAGACAAAGAGAAGCAACACAAGTAGATGTCGATGCCCCCACCCCCTGGACCCAAGGCCTTCTGGGCCATCACTCTGCCTTTCCCAGACCGTGGACTTCATCTTCAGAGTCTCTGACAAAGCTCACCCGGGCAGTCGCCACACATGTTCATCTTCCCTCTGAACGCACACTTCATTTCCCAGACTCCCTTGCAGTGGGGTATAGCCAACTGTCTAGGTTCTGAATGTAGACAGAACGTCCCTACCAGGCTCGGCCCACAAAACCTCCTACACACACCTCCCTTTTCTTTCTCCATCTGCCTGTTGAACCAGAAAACTCTGAGAACCTAGAAGCTGGCAGAGCCACAGGATGAGGGGAGCCGGTGTTGCTGAGCTGTCACCAGTCTAGGTGTGTCTGGGAAGGGCTGTCACTGAGCAGAGGTGAGTTTCTTTGAGTAGAGCCATTTCTAGCAGTGACTTGCTGAGATAAGACAGACATGGAGATTTACCCTTAAAGAAGAGCTCACTGCTTCAGCTGCTGGGTGAGCTTTCTGCACACCAGTCCTCTACCATCCTTTCCCAGGAAAGAGCAGCCCCACCAGAGGCCCTGCCCCTCCTTGAGCCCAGTTTTGATGCAGAGGCATAGGCGGGTATAGAGGCCACCCACCTCACAGCTGACCACAACTCACCCCTTCTTGTGTCCAGTCCTGCTTCCTTCCTCTCCCTTTCTCAGGCATAGATCCCAATGGCACTCCCTAATGAACCTCCTACACAAGAAACTCCTTATCTTCTGCTTCCCAGGAAATCTAACCTGACTGGTGCATAGTCCAAGATTGCTGCTCTGGCTCCAGCCATTGCAGCCACATAAATGGGTGAAGAAGAGTATCACCTTCTTAAGCAGGTTTTCCAGAAATATCATTGGCCATCACTGAACTGCATTATCTACACTAAACCACAAAGGAGTCTGGGAAATGTATTTTCATTCTTGGCAGTCATGTGCCCCAGTAAGAACTACTCCAGAAGAAGGGGTGGATAGATAGGGGAGGTAACAGGCAGTCTCTGTTATCTAGCCCAGACAATCCTGAAAATCACTCCCATTTGTCAAGCTCCTACTCTGTCTTTATAATAAGTAGTTTATGTAAATTATTGCATTTAAGTTGTATGATGACACTCTTATGAAATCAGGGCTGTTAATTTTTGTTCCCATTTTCCAAATGAAGAAACTGAAGTTTACGAGACCAAAGTCCAGCCAGGTGTGGTGACACATAATCTCAATACTTGGGAGGCTAAGACAGGATCACAAGTTTGAGGCTAGCCCTAGCAACTTAGCAAGACCCTCAGCAACTTAGCAAGAGCCTATTTCAAAATAAAAAATAGAATAGGGCTGAGAGTATAGCTTGGAGGTAGAATGCCTCTTGATTCAACCTCCAGTATGAGAGAGGGGGACAAGCAGGAGAAGAGAGATATAGGCTACAGACAAGAGAGAGAAAGAGAGAGAGAGAGAGATCCACAGTAGAGCTGGGACTTGACCTTGCTGGTGCTGACTTTGCATCCTTACACCCATTACTACTGGGTGCCTCTAGCCTCCTCTGGGAACTAGGAGCTCCCTACGAGCAGGAAGCATGTCCTTTCCTAGGGCTCCTGATAAGACACAGGGAACATCTGCTGACTTGGTTAAAGGGAAGGGCAAGGATGACTTGTGGAACCATGAACTATTAACCTTGAGCAGGGGAAGAGGACACAGAACGGGCCTCAGATTGATGCCGGTTGAGTTTCTGTGCCAGTGCAACAGCTGGGGGAGAATGTCCAGTTGGCAGGTAGATTGGCACACCCGAAGTGTAAGTAGGAGGTCTGGGCTGGAGGTGGGGGAAGGGACCTTCAGGACCTTCCACGCCTGTATGTGGCCCAGCTGTGAACATAGCCAAACCCATCTAGAGAGAGGGCTCTGAGAACCCCAGTATGTCCAAACACCGGAGCAGAGTTTCCAGTTAACAGCCACATTTTAGCTTTGTATCCTGCCCCCCTTCCTGGGTTAATTCCCCTACTTGCTCTCTCTGCCCATTTTGAAGGATGATTGCTTTTCTGGGCAAAGAGCCCATTGTGTGTGTGTGTGTGTGTGTGTGTGTGTGTGTGTGTGTGTGTTTGATTTTAAGGTCTTGCACCATCCCAAACACTTCCCTGGCTATGGGCGATACATAAATCTATGTAGCCAATATATTTATATATATACACACACACACCTGCCTTGATCTACAGGCAACTTCGAATGGTCGCAAAAAGGACAGGCCTCTGTGCGGAGCCACGCCATGGACTCCTGGTCTACCTGGCAGTGATCATAAAACACCAATAAGAGGCAGAAGAAGTGTGTTTGACTGGGAGAATGATTCTTGTTTCCTTTTCATTATTCTTAATAAAAGGAGATGGTGCCGAAAAAATTGTGTTTCCTGGGTTATTTTCCCCAAGAGATCTTTTATAAAACACGGAATACATAACAGACCGTGTTGCAGGCAAATGCCTCATTAAGGGAATACAGTTAGAAAGAAATAGTAACCAAACCGAACAGTTATTTTCTTTATTCCCTCCCCCCCGTAAAATGCAGAAATTGGATATGATATGGATTTAGTAACAGCCCTCAAATAATATTGAGAACATGACGCTCGTGCCCTGAGACAGAGGTGTCTTTGAAT